>RJWM01004542.1:0-100716 GCA_004363535.1 Dasyprocta punctata | reverse complement strand
AATTTAGACAGGAATATAAAACAATAATGTACTTACTACTTTTATTTATTTTCTTACTTTATTTGCAAGGACTTTCAGAACAATGCTGAATAGAAGTAACAAAAATGGAATCTTTGCTTTGTTCATACTATAGTAGCTGTAGCATTTTTGTAGATATACTCGATGAAGCTGGGGACCTTTCCTTCTAGTCATAATTTTCTGATTTTTAAAAATCATACTAATACATTACAAATAACAAATTAAAATATATAAAAAGCTTCCTTTTTTTACATTTTTATAATAGCATAGTTTTAAAATTTCTTCCTTCAGCAAATTACATTTCATGAACCACATTAATTATCTGTTGAACGCTAAAGCAATTTTGTGCTTCTGGGGTCAATTTACCTTAGTGTACAGTACTTTATTTCATGTATCTAAAAATATTTTATACAGTAATAAATATTATAAACATCTTTTTATGTATCATTTTAATTCATTAGTTAAATTAATTTAATTAATGTACAAATTATAAATTATTTAAATTTGTCATACCTTTTGAATAGTATGAAGTACATGTACTATTCAATATATTTCTATTTCTATGAAATATAGTTTATTAACATATTTACTTTTTTAAATATTCATTTCTTTACACATTCTGGATTTGATGCTTTATGTTACTTAAGATTTTTGCATCTGTGTTCATAGAGCATGGTGATCTATAATTTTCTCTTTTGAAATATCTTTGTTTTACTAGTCTCAGAAATACAAAACAATATTTATATTTCTTTTATTATTTGATAAAATTTGCATGAAGTTGGTACTATTTTTCTTGAGTATTCCCTAGATACTATGAAAAAAGCCATCCTTTGCAGATGAGTTTCAATTATAATTTTAATGTCTTTATTAGCTAGTCACCTTGTTTTCCCTTTGTTTGTGTATATTTTCCCTTTATGTTTGTGTATAAGTAGGTAAATTGTATTTTTCAAAGAACCTGTCAGGTTCATTTGTCATCAAAATGTTGCCACAAGTGGTTCATAATATTTCCTGATTATCATTTTAATATCTGTATGCTCTCTATTGAAGGTCTCTGTTTCATCACTGATATTGGCAGGTTGCATTTCACTCTTTTATCCTTGATTACTGTTGCTAGGTATTTATCATTACTACTGATATTTGCAAAAAATCCCTGCAAACTAACATTTTACTTTGTGGACTTTGGCTGTTGCTTATTTTCTATACTTTTAAAGTGTATTAGAGCTGGGTGTGGTGGCGCACGCCTTTAATCCCAGCACTTGGGAGGCTGAGGTAGGAGGAGCGTTGTGAGTTTGAGGCCAGCTTGGGCTACAACGTGAGTGCAAGACTGGCCTGAACTGTATAGTGTGACCCTGCCTCAAAAACCTAGGGCCAGGAGTTTGGCTCAGTGCCTTAAGCGCCTGTCTGTCAGGCATGAAGTTGTGAGTTTGATCCCCAGTGCTGCAAAATAAATAAATAAATAAAAAATAAAGTGTATTAGACATTTTCATTATTTCCAACTATCCTATTAATTTCCTAGTTGTCTTCCTACTTCTATTTTTTATTCTCCCTCTTGTTAAGCACACAGAAATCACAATGCCTAAATTTTTTTGCTCACTCTGTGGGTTCTTCTTCATGCTGTTGGTGATTTCTTTTGTTGTGTGAAAGTTTTTTAATAAAATGAGATCCCAGTTGTTGATTGTAGCATTTTCTGTGCAATTTGGATTTTGTTCATGAAGTCTCTACTTACACCTACATCTTCAAGACTTCTACCAGTTTTCTCTGCCAGTAGATTTAGTGTTTCTGTTTTAATATTTAGATCTTTGACTCATTTTTATTTTAATTTAGTGCATGGTGATAGACATGGGTCTTATTTTAGTCTTGAGCATGTGGAAATCCACTTTTTCCAGCACCATTTATTAAAGAGGCTATTTTTCTTCCAGGGAATACATTATGCCCTTTTGTCAAAGATAAGTTGGCTGAGTGTGTTTGGAGTTGTCTCAGCATCTTCTAATTTGTTCCACTGATCCTCAGGTCTGTATTTTTGTCAGCACCATGCTAATTTTATCATAGTAGCTTTGTAGTATAATTCCCAGTCAGGGATTGTGATGTCCCCTGACTTGCCTTTGTTGTCCAGAATTAATTTGCTACTGTAGTTCTCTTCTGGTTCCAAATGAATTTTAGGAATGTTCCCTCTAGTTCTGTGACTTATGCTAATTGTTCTTCAGACAAAGAACTCATATGTAAAACTAATAAAGAATTCAAAAAAAATTCTCCCAAATTAAAAAATCCAACCCAAAAATGGGCATTTGAGATGAATGTGCATTCTGAGATGAAAAAAATACAACAGAAAATAAATATATAAAAGAAATGTTGGACATTACTGGTCATTTGAGAAATGCAAATTAAAACAACACTGAGATTCCATCTCACTCCAGACTCACTCTTGGCTATCACCAAGAAATCAACCAATAGCAAATGCTGGAGGGATTGTGGGAAAAAAGAAACAATTCTCCAGTGTTTGTGGGAGTGTAGACTAGTGCAACCACTGTGGAAATCAGTATGAAGATTCCTCAAGAAACTAGGATTAGTTTGACCCAGCTATTACCCTAATGGATACCTTCCTGGAAGAATTAAAAGCATACCACAGAGATATGCATGCACCCATGTTTATAGCAGCACAATTTTTAATAGCTAAATCTTGAAAGCAAACAAAATGCCCATCAACCAAGGAATGGATAAAAAAGATACAGTCTTTGTATGCATTGGAGTACTACTCACCCATAAAGAAGGATAAACTTGAGACATTTACAGGTAAATGGATGCAACTTGAGACCAATCTCGTAAGTGAAATAAATCAGACTCACGTGTACAATCACTGCATTGTCTCCTTGGTGTGAGAGACTGAAAGAGTAAGCAAAGATGAATATGCACAATAGATATTGTGAAATGGGAAGAAATTGTTCAAAAGGAAATTTTTCAAAATTAGCATGGGGCAAAGGGGAAAGGAAGGATGGGAAAAGGGAAAAAGAGACCAAGATAATTATACTTCTAGTTTCTCTTGGTTCATTGAAAAGAAAGTTTTCTGCTAATATCATTTGGAGAGTTTTTTTATGCCCATATTTTGTACTCTGAGTAACTACTTTGATATCATATAGAATAGCAAAAACAGCTGCAAGAATAATTTTAATGACTGCGAGATCACTACGAAGAAAATTATAAAATATCGTTGAAATAAGAAATAGCTAAATAGAAGCATCTTCATGCATTAAAATAGTCAACACCATAGAGTTGTCCACAAATTAATCTATAAACTGCAATACTAATAAAAGATATAAACAGGAGTTTAATGTAGAAATTTCAGGGTAATTATAAAATGAATTTTGAAAACTAGGCAAGAGAATTTTGAAGACGTCCAAATGTCAAAGCACTTCCACTACCAGATATCAAGATTTATTATACAGCAATAGTTATTAAGACAGAATAGTAATGGTGCAAAGGTAAATAATGGAACAATAAGCCAAAAGAGAGTGTGCAGAAATAGACTCACACATTCAGATACCTGGTTTACTGCAAGGATATCCCTGGAGCACTACAGAGAAGAATGGTCTCCCCAGTAAATGGTACTAAGCCTATTAGATACCTGTAAAGGAAATACACAGTGGTGCCTCGGTTCACAAACTTAATTCTTTCCACAATTCTGGTTGCAAACCAGATGAGAAATGAATCAATGGTAAATACATAATCCATTATCATTTCCAGAAAGCAATTATTGATGTTTGAAGTCTACATGACTAAGTTTTGCTTCAATATGATTGATTGGTTCCAGAGCTCTAGTCCTACAAATATCACAGTTTTCAAGTCCTTCACATAAAATTAGCACTTGTATAAGTACTATATAAGCAATTGCTATACTGTTAAGGAAATAACAAGAAGAAAAAACAGGCTATATATCTTCAGTCCAATGCAAGTATTTCTGAGCATTTTTAAGCCATGGTTGGGTTGAATTCATGAATTTGGAATCATATGCACAAGGAGTTGACTTTGTATGTGTGCATGTAATATCTCAAGAAATAATTCATAGCCAAAATATTTGAAGAACTCCTATAAGCAGTTGGAAAATGGTCAAAATGAACAAGCATTTCACAAAAGAAGACATCAAACTGATTGATAAATAATTTAAAAGTTGTTCAACTCCCTCAGTCATCAAAGAAATACATATTAAAACTACGATAAAGTACTTGTATACAACTATCATAAATAAATGAAAGATAAAAATTACCAAATATTGATAAGAATGCAAAACCACTTTGATAACTGTTTAATCCTGTTAATCTGAACAGATGTATTCCATGATCTGATAATTCTGACCCTAGATATCTATCCACCAGTAAAATACACATATGGCAAAGATATATATACAGAACTATTTGTTTAAGAAGATCTACTATAACGCTATTCATACCAATTAAATACTAGAAGTAACTCAAACGTCAATTAATAATAAAATGGGTAAATAAATTGTGATATATTCATGTAAGGAAAGCATGAATATTAAACTTTCTATATGAAACAACTTCAGTAAATTTCACAAGCATATTGTTGAGCAAAAGAAGACAGAAAAAAAGAGTATAGATTATATATATATAAATATAGTTAAATTTTTCAAACACAGGAAATATTAATTAGTGATATAGAAACCAGGGTCATGTTTATCTTTAAGAATGGGCACATAAATGAGTATAAAAGAGATGCTGAAATATAACATCAGGTTCTTAACCTGGGATCTGATACTATCCTATTCCTTGATCTTCAATCAAAGATGTTTTAATTTTATGAAAATTCATGGGTCTACACAGTAATTTTGTCCATGAATATTAGACTTTATTAAAAGAAAGTTAATTTTTAAAAAGTTGGCTTCACCTTAAGACTTCCTGTCCGTCTCAGTCAAAGTCGTACTCTTCCCCTCCATATTTTTTCCTTAACTTCTGATCATTTGACTTCCTCTAGAACTGAAAGAATGCAGTGTTTTTTTGAAATAAAATTTAAAAATCCAAGCATGTTAGTGGGAAGGGAGACATTAGATAAAAGGGAAAGAATTCAATTTAGAAGGGTATCCTGTAAGCAGCAGGTTACCCTGTTCATTCATACAAGCTCAATTCTCTTGGAGAATTTGGGATACTTTGTAAAGCACACCCTTTGGAGTTAGTCTACCTCTCATAGAAGGGTGACACTGCTAGATTAGTTATATTTGCATCAGTCACTGGCTCAGGGTTGCTTCCAGGAGCGTCTGGTCTCCTTTGTATACAGCCAAAGCAGTAGGGACAAATGTTCATAGTTTCACAGGTTAGCAGTGGCCTCTCAGGGTATGCACTGGGATGTGGACTATACAAGTTAGGCAGTTAATACATTTCATCTTATTTTCTGGGTCACCTAAACCCTACCTAAATGGTTTTTTCCAAAAGGACAGAGTGTTGAGTTTTAGGGATTTGTTTTTGTCCAGCATACAGAACATAATAAATATTTGTCAGGAGACTACCTGAAAAATGGTGGAGTGGTGAACAGCAGAGAAAGCCTCTCCAAGATTTGGTGTCCAAACTGAAATATAGCAACACAAGGAAGAGAAGAAGGAGGAAAGTGGATTCCCAGGACCCAAGAAGGATCTGAAGCAAAAACTGAAGCACATGGGGAGAGCAAAAGAGAACCTTCAGTGAAGAAGGAGGAGGAGGAAATAGGCAGTGCTTTCTCTGAGAGCCTGAACTCACGGCAAGGCGGGGACAGTTGGAAACCTCAGGTGCACAGTGACTGCTGGGGACCCCAGAGACCGCTGGAGAAGAACATCAGTGGATCAGAGCAGTGGATGTAGCAGACTGCAGCAAACAGTGGATAGTGAGTTGTCCCTTTCAGAACTCCCTTGAGAGAGGGCAATTGGCTGGGGTGCCATATTAGAGAGAAGCCTACTGAGTTTGGGACTCTGAGCAGCTGCTAGCTCCACCTAGTGGCTCCCAGCCAAGTTCAAACCCACAGTGGGTGCGGGGACTGCAGGATGCCGAGTGGGTTTGGTTCCAGCCTCGCAGCCTTAGGGCAGCCTGAACTTCAGTGGAAATAAAGGTGCAGGCTTGCTGAAATTATCCACTGCTCTGCCATGGAGCTGCTGCTGGCCTGCTGGAATTGATGGATGTGGATTTGGACTCTGTCTGCCCATGCTGTCCACTTGTGGCAGCATAGACACACCTGAATAAATATTTGTCAAATAAACAAGTGAACAACTACCAAACATGCCATTTAAGTCTACATCATGGTCACTTAAATTATCTTTCAATATACATAACTAAAAGAAGAAAAATGATCAGGAGTGATGGTGCATGCCTGCAATCCCGGCACTGAAGCTGAAGCAGGAGGATCGAGGGTTTAACGTCCATCTGGGCTATATAATGGGTTCAATATCAGCCTGGACTATGTAGTGAAACCCTATCTTTAAAAATAAAGAAAAAAAAAGAGAGAGAGGGCTAACATTCACTTTCTGAATTTATTGACAGCAATATCCCATATGGCAAACATGAAAGTTTTTCTCTACACCATATAATTTGTCAACTTCTCCCCTTTGTTGGTGTAATTGGCCTTTTTGCTATAGGTAGAAAGTGAGGGCTTTGACATGAAATATTCTTTTTCTAAGGAAGCACAGTATATATTTGCATAAATGTATATAGTCCTCCTCCAGTATCTACAGGGAATTCCTTCCAGGACTCTGTGGATGCGAAAATTTGCAGGTAGACAAGTCTGTTTTGTAAAATGATATAATATTTGCCTGTAACTACACATTTCTTCCCATACACTTTAAAACATGCCTAAATCACTTATAATACCTAACGTAAAGTAAATACTATGTTGTTTAGGGAAAATGACAAGAAAAAATTTTCTGTATATGGTTAGTACAGGCGCAACTTTTCCCAAATATTTTTACTCTATTATTGGTTGAATCTATGCATACAGAATCTATATATATAGGGAGTCAGTGTGTGTGTGTGTGTGTGTGTGTGTGTGTGTGTGTGTGTATGTCTGTGTCTGCATCTAAAATCTTCAGCCTGGTAATATCTACTCTTCTAAGTTTTATAAATTTATTTGATTTGGATCTTTTAGTGGGTCATTTTTCTGACTGATAGATCATGGTATTCAGGGCAGCCTTTTTATTTTTATAACACTAACCTTAATAATAATGAAAGTGACACTTCTAATATCATAAGAAGGGTCTTATTTTAAACAATTTGCATATGTATGGATAAGTATCCTAAATGTATTTTTTACAGGTTTTCAATGATTAGTCTGTCCTGGCATTGAATTATTAAAACTTATGACTATTAGCCCTGATATCTTGAATAATTTAAGGACCAGTTCTAGGAGTCATCTTCAGCTTCTGATGTCTCTTTTGTCAAGGGACTCCCTACACTTCTTTTCTCCTTGTCAATCATCAGCTGCACATATAGCTGTCTCTGGGAGGAAGTCCACAGTGGCCTTTTCAATAAATAAAGACTATTAAAATTAAAGAATTCTAACATTAAAAAAAAAGCTTTTGATTCTTCCCACCTTTCTCACTTTCAGATAACTGCTGCTTATTGGCTGCTTCTGAAACTGACTTTAAAATTCTTGAATAACTTTGAAATACACAGAAAAATCACGCTTTTTTTTCTTTTTTTTCACCCTTTTTTCTTGCCTCTACCTTTGCAATGTTATTAAAATTCTGGAGATTGGCTAGGAAAATGTATCATTGATCATCTACAGTAGATATCAACTTCTATATTGACTGTGGTGTGAATTCACTTATTTCTTTCACTATTATTGATTTGCTGACTGAATAAAGCCTGTTATTTGCTGTTTTTTCTGACAAGAAAAAAATTAAGAAAAAGAAAATCAACTTGTTGAAAATTAAGAGAAAGAAAATTAACTTGTTGAAAATTAAGAAAAAGAAAATTAACTTGTTGAAAAAAAAGGCTTGTTTCAGCAGATAAGTTGAAGCAACAAACTGTACAGCTTGTGCTATGGTTTGGATATTGTTTGAATGAGTCTCGCAAAGGTTCATGTGATGGAGACCCCATCCTTAGTATGTGATGTTAGGAAGTGGTGTGAACTTTCAAGAGGTAAGACTAGTGGGAAGCATTCAGGTCATTAAAGGCCACTGTTTTCCAAAGAGGTTAAATTAGTTCTTTTGAAAACACGTTGTTATGAAAGTGAGCCCAACCCTTAAATCACTGTCTGACTTCATGTTAGCTGGTTCTTTCTCTCCTTCCCACGCACGCTACAGCCACTTGATGTGGACCTCTCAGCAGAGCCAGTGCTAATGTTTTTGGATGTGTGTCCTCCAAAATTGTGAGCTAAATAAGATTATTTTCCCTGTCCAATCAGATTGTCTCAAGTACGCCATTATAGTCACCTGTCTGGAGAGTGTGTGAAAAGTAACGAGTAAAATATCAGGATGGACCTCAGGAAACCTCTGTTGTCAGAGCACGAGCCAGAGAGAGAGGATACCCCAGAGGAAATGTCAAAGAGGAGTTATGGTTACGGTTATAAAAGAAACCTAAGAAAGAGTTGTCGTGGAGATAGGACGGTGTGACCGTTCATTGTGATACGGCAACTTGACCCAATTAGGATATGCCTAGCAGAACCATAAAACATACTTCTGGGTGTGTTCGCGGGATATTTCCAGAAACGATTGGCAGGCAGGCAAGCAAACTGAGAAGGAAGACTCACTGAAATTGTGAGCCTTGTAGCCTAGATGAAGTAAAAAGGAAGGGAGGAAGTCAGCCTGCGTTTTGAAAAGCTCCATTCTGTTTGAGCTGCTGCATCTTTTGCTACTGCCATCTCCTGTGGATATCAGACTCCGGGCTCTATAGTCTTTCAATGGAGACTCACGCCACTGACTTTCCAGACAGCTTCCAGACCTTCAGTCTCTGACAGGTGCCACATCCTGGATTCTTTCTGGTCCACAGCTTCTAGCTTTTTTAACTGAACAGCTACTGAATCCCCTGTCTCTTTAGCACCCAGATGGTCATTGTAGACTATCCTGTTTCTAATCTGTAAACCAACCTAATAAACCCCCTTGCATAATTTTGTATGTATATTTTTTCTATTGACCCTGTTCCACTGGAGACTCCTAACTAATGCAGAGAGCAGTATACAAGTCAAGAAAAAAAAAATATCCGACTATTTTTTTGTTTGGTACCAGAAATCAAACTCAGGACCTTGCACTTGCCAGGCAGGCACTTATGCCTCTGAGCTATATCCCTGGCCCCTGACTTTAAAAATGAAATTGGAAATGAACAACGCAGTGGACTGAATTACCAGGGGTTAGGAAAATTCAAGATTGCTGAAAAAGTAAAAGACGTTAAAAAGGTACGATGGATGAAAAACTGAGAAATCGAAAAGCAGAAACAACATTCTAAACTAGGACACCAAAAAACACTGTTCTTTATGCTTGATAATTTGGTAAGTCAGATAACGATGTAAACTTATTTTTTAATCTTAGAATTATGAAGGAGACTTGGTAATTTTTTATTTTTGTCCTCCCCCCACTTCATTTTGAAGGTCAGTCAAGTACTGCATATGTACAGGCACATTAGCTGAGGGTCAGAATGATTTGTCTAGTATTTATTTAGCTACTTTTTCTTGTCCTTTACCTCTCCAACAGAAAACAAAATAAAATACTGCTTATTAATAATTGACCTAGGAGTCTCTGCAATCTTGCCTGTTAAGTTTCTCATCTCTTTCTTTTTTGATGCTAGTATTAATTCTATATTTGTATGTAAGCTTTGTTGTATTAAAGTAGCTTTCAATGCCTTTCTAAATCAAAAGAAACATCTCTTAAAGTTAAATAATATATAAGACCAATCAATATATGACAGTATCCCAATATACTACTAATATTTCTTAAGATATACATTTTATAATATATTAAAATTACAAAATATATTCTTGCATTGCGTTTTTAAGTCAGTGAAAGAATTTGGTTCAATAACCACAACAGGGGGTCAATGGTGCCCTAAAATCATCTCAAGATACTGGAAGCATTCGTAAAGATGTTGTCTCAGAGCTGATACTGTGGGTCTTCACAACAGTTAGGACTTGTATCACTTTTCTCTTGACAGGGTGAGTTTATTTCTGATTTTTACCAATAATGTATATTTTAAATAAAACTCATCATAAATTTCTGTCAGATGCCTGAAGTGTGTAATATTTTGTGTAAGACAGTTTGATATTATATGGTCCAATAAACAAGATAAAGAAGTAGTTTTCAAAGTATAAATATTTATAAAACTTTTTCATTTTTAACAAACATGTAATTTTACAATAATTTTAGGTTTACACCAAAAATGATCATGAGTGTGCCCATGTATCACTCATCTTTACTAATTATTAATATATTATGTTGGCATGGTACATATACATAATCAATGAACCAATACTGGAACATTGTTGTTCAGGTTCATAATTCATACATGATGTATTAGTCACTACGCCTCTTTAGGGTCCTTTTGGTTGTGACACCTTCTCAGACATTTTGTGTTTTTGATATCATTGATGTATCCTTTGAGGGATACTTTCAGATGTTTTGCAGGATAGCCTGTTCTCATGACTTGACAGAGAATTAAAGCACCAATGGAGGCCTGAAACCTCAGCTAATACCCAACCCTGGATACTCCACTTTCTCCTATATCCACACACTTCTGATAAACATGAATTCATACATTAGACACAGTAAAAGAATAACAATAACTAATGATAAAATAGAACATTTGTAGCAGTATACTATAATAAATTTCCTAACACTATTACTCTTACACTTTAAAACCATTAAGTAAAAAGGGGCTACTTGAACACAAGCCCTGGAATATCATGAAAGGCGATGTGATAACTGAGAGGGCTGCCCTGTGGCTAATGCGGGCGGTGCCTGCAGTGTGGATACCACCAGTGATGGTTCACACACCGACCAGCATGGCGTGGTGGGGCAAGGTTTCACCATGGCACTTGGAGCGTGAACAATTTAAAACACGCGAATTGCTTATTTCTGAAATTTTTCATTTAATAATTTGGGACAATGGTTGACTGAGGATAACTGAACCCACAGGAAATGAAGTGCTGCTTTACAGTAGACTAGAATCTGAAAGCTACAGATCACTGCCTGTTCTTGTCAATAAAGTTTTATTAAAAGACACACAATCCTGATCACACACCTTAGTGCCTGTGACTGCTTGCAACACTACAGTGACAGAGCTGAATAGTTGCAATGGGCTATGTGGCTCACAGAGTCCTTTACAGAACAGTTTTACTGACTCACTGTAGAACAATCAAAAATAAATGTTTTAACATAAACAGATTTCAAAAATGATGTTGGGAAGAAAAACCACAAGTTATAGAATGATGCATGCAATTTATTTAATTCCTGTTAAATTGTAAAATGAATAAAACAGTGCCACAAGTTCAGTATGGGCAGCTTTTAGACAAGATTTTATAAAAGCCAAAGGTAAAAATTTTCATCAAATTCACAGTAATGGTTCCAATTATAAGGTGAGAGAAGGAAAAAGGACTGAAAAAAATCACAAAAGGGAGTTTAGTTGGTCATGAAAAATTTTTATTTTCCTTAAAATATATTTTTTAAAAACAAACATGCATCAGTGACTCTGCATAGTTGATATATTGGTATTTGTTACATTTTTCTATTCTACTTTCATTTTAAGTTTTTAATTTAAAAAGGGCAAAATAGATCAATGTACTAAGATTCAGAAAGCCTGGATTCTCTGATCACTGTTACTTCCTAACTCAGATCCCCAGTCCTTGGCCATTGAGTGCACAGCAAACACCTCTCATTCCCAGAATTGACATCTATTCAGTAAATGGTTTCTGTGAGCCCCTTCAGTTCATGCACACACCACACTGAAGTGCTAAGAGTTACCCTCCTTGCCCCTGGGATTCCCTTCCTGAATGGAGTCAGTGTGTCTATGGTCAGCAAGACCGGCTGTCAGGTGAAAGTCTCAGAGGTGTACGTCCCATACTGCTTTAGACTTCTCAGCTTCTCTGGTAGTTCATGATAGCTTGGCAGTTATGATGCTCATTTCTCCCTTTTCTTCCCATGCCCAATAAGTGTTTCCAAGAATTATCTTACAAGTTAACTATCACACTTGAATTCTTATCTTAGGACTAGTTCTAGGGGAATTCAAATTAAGACACCATTTGCAATTTGCAAAGTACAGACAGATGTATTTTTTTATAGTGCCTATATCTTTGTGAAATAGGTTGGACAAGGCTTTGTTTTTTTACAGAAGAGGAAACTGAGGAAGTTAATCTCCCATCATCAACCACAATAACCAAGGTCCCTTAGCTAGTAACAAATAGAAGTGCAATTAACATGTCAGTCTACTGACTTAAAAGTCAGCTCTGCTGTTGTACTTAAGAACATCACTCTTGGGCCTCCATTTTCAACATGGAAATTGAAACTGTCAAGAGAAGTTGAGTCTGCAACAAACATACCACTTTGATTTTATTATAAATCTCTTGGAAATAGTTGTTCATGTGTCAGTAGAAGTCTTTGTCCTATATATTCCAAAGATTCTGTATGTCAGTTGGTGAGAATGCTGGTACAGACTATGTCTTGCAGCTACTAACAAGATTCAGAGGCTCCCTGGCTCTGTAGGAAAATGACAGGGGAACAGACTGTATTACAACAGACTGTCTTTCAGTTTCCAAGCCTCACCTTCAGAAAGGTGGCACATCAAGCTTCATGAACTAATTGCCTTAACTTTGAGGTGCTTCAGCTTGTTAAAAATTCTCACTCCTTATTGATTCCCTGTGGCTTTTCCATAAGGAAGGGCACTTTTAATGCATCACGAAAAGAGTCTGTGATAGGATATCATCAGGAGTTGAAGGCAATCAAAGTCCAGATTTCAGAACTCATTGCTGCAAAATGTTTACTTGTCAGATCCAATTTGTTGACAGTGCTCAAATGCGTGTAATTTCTTGCAAGGCAGCCTTTTAGAATGTGAGGACATGGCAGTAATGAGGAAAATTTGTATGTTGGGTGAACCGTGAGCCGAAGTGTTGGAGCTTGACTTGGTAAAGTCAACACAATGCCAGCATTAGTATTCAGATATAACTTCAGCTCCTCGGAACGAGCTGCCATGTACTCAATTTGTCAAGATAAAATTTCAGAGCCTTGTTCTGTTTTTTCTCTCTAATAATCAGAACTTCCATACGTGAGAGGCAATTTCAAGGACAGAGTTGAAAATCCCTTTGCTGAGAAAATTCACTGAGCATAGTGGTAAAATGCTTGGTTGAGCACTATGCAGTTTACAAAGTGTCCTCTTTTAATTTTGCTAGTGCAATCATAAGGATTCCATGCATTTGGAAATACATTCAACAGTGTTGGGTATTAAAGCTTCTACTGATTACTAAGTACTTTATGAACAAAAGGCACTTAGGAAAACTTTTGTGACTAGAGACAAGGTAAACTAAGCTCTGCAAAAGTATGTTGCTAACTTATTCTTTAATTAAATTATTATCCACTCTCTGTGTCTTTGGCCACTTTGGCCACTTTGAAAAAGATTAATACCTAACACACTGAAGCCGGCTTTACTGAGGTAAGATATTTCCTCTATACAGTGGTTAAGAAATGTGGCCATTCAGAATTAGCTTTCAGCCTTCTGTTGGAAGTTTTTATGTCAGTTATCCTTACTTTAGTACAGAATTTCTCAAAGTGTATTCAAAAAGCATTCTTTCCTAGTGATATCAAAGGATGTGATTTGTATTTTTAAAGATTAGTGGTCAAATATGTTTAGAAAAGTGCTTTTAAAACAAGTATAGGAATTGCTGATTGTTTTAATTAATTCCTCATCACTGGGATAAAATATCTGATACCCACAAGATAAAGGAAAAAAAGGTTTATTTTAGCTCACATTTGTAGAGATTTTAGTTCATAGTCAACTGGCTCCAAAACAAGGTGACACGGCAGAGGGGCATGGCAATAGAGAAACTGCTCATGTTGTGGCCACCAGGAAGCAATGAGCAGCAAATCTTCCTCTCCCTTTTTATTCCATTCTGTATGGTTGGATCTATTGGTTGGTGTCAACCACACCCAGGGTGGGCCTTCCCATTATCACACCCAGAACTATGCTAAACCAATCGGTGGGCTAAACCAGTTATCATGCACCCTTAATAGTGTCACACACCAGGATCCAGTCACCTCCACAAAGCTCCACCTTTGAGTTCATGAGGATTTGAGAGGACATCTTAATATAATCCACTGCACTAGTTTAAACTAAGCTCAAGACTTCTTACTAGTAGGATACTGCAGAGCATTTCATATATTAACATTTCATATATTAACATTGTAGTCTTCAAAAGTGCAATAAGTAATAATATTTCTTAAACAAAATTTTTTAAAGCACGTTTTCATGAAACATCTTATGGGACTAGCTCCAAAGAATATGACATTGGAAATACTGCCGATAATATTGAAGGGAATAAAATTTCATTTGCCTCTTCTGAGTTGGTCTTTATCACCATGCCAATAAAATTAGTAGTGTTAGTTCATTCCTAATGTCATCTTGTTTGGACAAAATTTTCATGGAAAAAATAATTTACTTGTACATTAGTTTGTCCAGGGAACAAAGGTCTCTTTACTGCAACAGAAATTGTTGCTAGCACTGCAGGATTATAAATTATCAGAAAGGAAGAGTGAAAACTGAAAAGTGATCATTTTTAAAGTAATATTTTTCATTGAGTTCATTAAGTCTCTACACTATTTTGTCTTTAAAAAAGTATCGTACTCATACCAGACATTTTTACTCCCTGACAAGTCATTCTATGTTGGATACAACTGAGGCAAAGCTAGTGCTTACATGTCAAAGTACAAACGGACAATAAATACAAATGGACAATAAAAAATATTCAACATATCTGGTCATTAGAGAAATGCAAATTAAAACAACACTGGGATTCCATCTTACCCCAGAAAGAATGACTATCAAGAAATCAAATAATGCATGCCAGCAAGGCCATAGAGAAAAAAGAATCCTTCTACATTGTTGGTGGGGATGTAAACTAGTACAACCATTACAGAGATCAGTGTGGGATTTCTCAGAAAACTAAAAATAGAACTTCCATTTGACCCAGTATATTCTCCTTTGTGGAGAGCGGCTGAGTTGGAGCTCAACCACACATTCAAGGCTAGAACAAGGACAGCCTCAAGAACATAGAGCACCAGAGGTCAGAGAGGTCAGGTCCCACTTGGTCCCAGTTGTTTTCTTCATGTATTATTTGTTCTCAATCTCCTATTGCCCCCGTCAGGCTGGCTGCACTGGTCCCAGTATCCCTTAAAGTATCTTCCCTAAAGACTTAAAGAAACCATGTTGCAGTGCTATGTGCATACCGATGTCTATATCAGCACAATTCGTAGTAGCTAGGTCTTGAAACCAGGCTGTATGCCCATCAATGGATGAACGGATAAAGAGAATGTGATATTTCCACACAATGGAGTATCACTCCACCATAGAGAAGGATAAATTTGAATCATTTGTAGGAAAATGGATGAACTTTGAGATCACAATGTTAAGTGAAATAAATCAGACACACAAGCTGAAATATTGTGTGGGCCCCTTATATGAGAAACCAGACATACAAACAAAAACCAAAATAAAAAATAAGTAATAGAAGTAAGGAGCTAGATCTTTTGCAAGTGGGAAAGAGACCAAGAGATGGAGGGAAAGGAAAGGGATGAAAAAAGAACTGAGATGTGTTAAGCATATGTATTAAGACCCAAAGGAATCTGATCATTATATACTACAATTATGTACTAAGAAAAAATAAAAATTGAACAAAAAATATCAAAGGTAGTTTCTACTTGGTAAGAGATAATGACCTTTCCACATCTTTAGAGGACTTTCTTCACTTATTCAGGCAAACACACCTTCACTGGCATATTATACAGGTGTAATAATCATAATGTGCAAACATCTTATGTAAATCTCATAACAGCTCCATGAGGAATATACCACTAGCATGCTCATCCTCCTTTTACAGATGACAACTTCACAGAGGTTTACCTACTTGCCCAAGGTCATATTCAGGACTATAGTCTTAGTTGCCTACCTCCAGAAGCTGCTTTTATCAATTTCCTGATAAAAGTTGTGACGAATTATCCACAAACTAGATGGCCTTTTAAAAAGTAAAGAATTTTACTATTTGTAATTCTTGAGACCACATGTCCAAAATCCAGATTTCAGTAGGTACATGCTTACTTCAGTCTCCATAGGAAATTCTATGCCTTGTCCCCTCCAACTTCTTGGGTGTGGCTACATTGCTCCAATCTCTGCTTCCAGGTTCTCTCTCTCTCTCTCTCTCTCTCTGTCTCTCTCTCTGTCTCTCCCTCTGTCTCTCTCTCTCTCTGGGCTTCTGCCTCTACCTTTACCTCTATCATCTCTATCTCTATTTCTATCACTATCTCTATCTCTATCTCGCCCCTCAGTGCATTTTGTCCTTGGGTATACAGCCTCCCCATATAATCCAAGATGAACTCAGGAACCTGACATTAATTATATATGCAAAGGATCTTTTGCCAAATAAGGACATATTCAGTAATTCTAGAAAATAAGTTGTGATCCTATCTTTTGAAAGATCACCATTCAACCCCGTACAATGCCCTAAAATCATCATACACTCCAAATGGTATGGTTAAGGTAGCTAAAACTGATCTGAGGTAACAATGGAAAAGACTTTCTATCCTGGAGGTGAACAGCTCAGGGAACAAACTGGGAAAAATTGTATTGTCTCAAGAGATGAGGAGGATGAGGAATTATTTAGTATTATTTTTCTCTCCACACAATTTCTACAGCCAGAGCTGGTGTGAACTTTTCAAAATTGGAATTCTAAAACTCTGGGAGAAAAAGCAGAAGCATTTAGGGGCCATAGGCTCAAAGTAAGTTGCAGGTTTGGGGGCCCTGCTGTACCCCCACTCAGAGTGGAGCCCACAGTCATCTGGCTCAGAGAAGAAACCCTGCTGCAAATCATATCATTTCCATGATAATTTATGGTTAATTACTGCTCGAAAAATGTTTAGGTTTTGGAATCCTCATTAGATATGCATCTACTTTTTGTGAGTTCTCTAGCTATATAATCATCTCCTCTGAAAATGATGGCAACATGCTCTCTTTCCTAAAAACACAGTCCTCTGATTAATGTTATTTTACTTACCATCTGACCTACACTGAAGTTGAAGCTAAGGTAATGGACATGACAGAGGTGAGTCCTCCTCAACAGAAGGGCTGATTGAGCACAAATAGGACAATAACACAGCAACCAACTCTAAAGGTACTGCAGTAATTTCACAATTGGATACACAATGGAGATGGTTAGGATATTATAATGGTTGAAGGCAGAGGACAGAAGGGAGCACTGTTCATCATACCTACCACGCCTTGACATGTACTTTAATATGCGTGATGGAACAGTAACCTTTGTTATACTTGGCGAATGAAATTGCCTGTTTTTTTTTGAATGCTTCTTTTTCGGTAAGGTTTAAGTTTCTCTGGCTTCTGCATATTTCCTCCTGGGATCCCAATGTTGTTTGTGATAGCACATTTGTTTTCTCATTATAAACTATCGTTCCACAGAGAGAGATGAATGCTGAAGAACAAATGGAAGTCATATAATCCCGGAAGTCTATCAGAGTAAAAGAGGCTGGAGGAAATCAACATGCAAAATAAAAATGTACTGAAACAAATGCAGGTGGGTCTGGGAAGCTTTGCAAGGTTTTAATCAGGTACATAACTAAGTGAAAGATTTGTCCTTCCCTGTATACTGCAGTATTGCTGGCACCAACTTGGTTTTTCACCAAAGACAATTTACTTGTTATCTTTGCTGCAGAGCATGGTTGTTATGGTTTGTGTCTAGATGTTCCCCCAAAGCCTCATGCAGCCTTAGGCTCTTTTGAAGGGACAAAATCTGTATGTGTGGTGCTGGGATTAAAGGTGTGTGATTGCTAAATCAACCCACTGATTGGTTTGGCACCAGCCTAACCCCAGCAGTTTAGATACACGTAAGGGACAGAAACAGACTTGTCTTCCCCAGCTTGTTGCTTTGCTACTTTCTGCCCGCCATGAATGCTTTCCTCTGCCAAGCCACCGTACCTTAAAGCCAGCCAGTGATGGACTGAAACCTCTACAAACTGAAAGTTAAATAAACCTTTCCTCCTTTTACCTTGGGTGTTGGGTATTTTGCCTCTAGCTGAACTCGAACGGGATATTGCCATGAGGTCCAGGCCCTCAGCTGGATTCTTTGGGTGTCTAGTGCGTGCACAGTGTTAGGTGTTTTTTGGAGCAGTTGAAAGACAAAGAGATAAAGCCTTTATTGCCAGCATGGGAGGCCTGCTAGAGATTGTGAAGACCCTCAAAGGAGACAAAGCTGGGGAGTCACTTTTACGGAATTGGGATGGGGTGGAGACTACGTGAGTGGACAGGTCATCATGTTGGGAAGGGACTGGAAGACTGTTTGGTGCAGGGGGTTGTTATGGATTAAAAACTGGTGGTCAAATTAACACCACCTGAACTAAATCAGCGTGGTGCTGAGTGAAGTTGGCCTACCTGAGGGAAGTTGCCAGCATAAAAGGAGATGTGGAAGGGAAGAGTGTGGCATTGTGGGTTCTCCTAAGTACTGTTGTTTGGAGCCATTGGTTCTCCTGCAGGAGCTTGTCATTCTGGCTTCTCTGCTATGGATTTGGCCATTATCGTCAGAGGAGCTCAGGACCTTGTTGCTGAGAGTGGCTGTGGTTCACTTTGGGGGATCTCTGGTCCTTACACTGAGTTTTGCTTCCTGGCTCCGGAGGGGAAGATGTGTGCTGTTTAATCTCCAAGAGAAACTTGTCATGCTGGCTTACTTACATGTACTTGACTGTTCTCATTGTCAAAGGAGCTCAGGACTTCATTGTCGCTGAAGATGGCTGTGGTACTTTTCAGAAGAGCTCTGGTCCTTATTTGGAGCATCGTTTCTTGGCTCCAGTGTGGAACCCTCAACCTATTGGCACAGATTCTTTAACCTGCAGCTTCCTCCACTCACTTTTGGGCCTTCCCAGCACAGATCCATGAAATAGACTTGCGTGAATC
Organism: Dasyprocta punctata; assembly: GCA_004363535.1. Classification (NCBI taxonomy): domain Eukaryota; kingdom Metazoa; phylum Chordata; class Mammalia; order Rodentia; family Dasyproctidae; genus Dasyprocta; species Dasyprocta punctata. The sequence continues at coordinate 81,580 of RJWM01004542.1, read as the reverse complement.
AATGTCATGGGCTCTAGGTCTCCAGTTGGATTCATGGGAGGCACTGTCATGAACTCTAGGTCTTCAGCTGAACTCATGCAGGACATTGCTGTGGAATCCAGGCCCTTGATTGGATTTTTTAGGTCTCTAGTGTTGTGGACAGATTTCCAGCAATTTGTTGTATTTAACTCTGGGTGACCATCATAAAATGATACTATAAATTCTGTGTCCTGTATATAATTGTTCTCCTTGCAACTCCTGACTACAACAGGAGTGGAGACTGAGTGGATGGTGTCAGGATGGGAACTGGAGGACCTTTGGCATGCATGTGAGTGGGAGACAGTTTATTGTTTTGGGACCAGAAGACAAGCACACCGGAGTTTGTATAGGAGAGATCTTTTCCCTTGTAAGCCTGACTACAACGCCAATGTATCACTTTGTTTCTCAATAACGTATTGGCTGTTACAAGACTTATATAAATTTTATAATGAATGTAACCATTTAATTTTAAAAGTAATGCATATTTACTATAGGTAGTTTTTAAAAGAAAGCATTACGGAGAATAAATTGAAAACAACCTATATTGCCACTACCTAATCATAACCTGTGCTAATATTTTCATGTCTATATTTTAGTACTAAAATTTTGGCTTTTGTATATTATATAAATACCATGTACTGAATTCTGACCATGTGGTAGGCCTAAAATAAGCATTTAACCAATGATAACTCCTATAAATTCATAAAAGAACTTATAAGACAGACACTACTCTATACTACAAAGACATCCTCAAGCTGGGGATGTAGCTCAGCGGCACAGTGCCTGCCTGGCAGGTCTGGAGTTTGATTCCTGGTACCAAAAAAAAGTAGGTTGTAAAAATTAAGACATCCTAAAACCTGAGCTTAGAAAATTTCCAAGGAGCTCAACTAAAAACCGATAAATCGAAGTGATTTTATATGTGTCATACTATATATATCACATATATGAGATAGATTATAGATAGATAGATAAATAGATATTTGGAACTTAGATTCACATTATTTGTAACTTAAATTCTATTTTTCTGATTTTCATGATAGCAATCACAAGCATTTCCCTTATTGTTAACTATTTCTAGAAAATAACATTCTTATGATTATTTAGTATTTTATTGCATGAAAACCTCAGATTTGTTTATTATAATGATTTTGTAAGGAGCATCATCTAACAAAAAGTTCTAATGCCTGGATTTTTCCTTACAATAATTTCTAGAAAAAATTACTATAAAAAGTGTGAATTTGTTCAAGCTCTTCATATTTACTTTGAAAGTGTAAGACCATAACTTATACATTTATCAAGTAACAACCAGTTAGGCCAAAAACCTTTCAGTTGAACAGTGGGGTTGAAAATAGATTGACAAAAGGCAAAAAGAGAGAAAAGAACAAAAAAATTAGAAAATCTGCTGAATAATAAGGGAATAAAGCTAAGGACACTCTGGGATCTAAAGACACTGACACATGTTGACAGCTTGTTTTCTTTTACCTTTCTTCATTAGAATCATCAAATCTTTCCTTACATAACCTTCCTTGCAGCTGTAGCTAATTCCAAAATTAAAATTTGAATTGGCATGAGTGGTATAATACAAGGAGAGAAAGCATGGGGAGAGAAACCTACACAGAAACCAGGAAAGCGACTTCCTGTTTTGGTCGTGGCTGTGGAACCCACCGTTCATCTCTCCTCTGTGGACCATTGCTTATGAAAACAGGATTTTGTTAAGCCAGGTGAGGCTAATTGGTCCCATGCTTTCTCTCCTGCAAAAAATTTTTGAGAGGGAACAATTTCATAGCATAGGCTTTAATTGTCAGAGAAGCAATCAATCCTTCCTTTACCATCAAATTCGCATTATCCTACAATTTATTCTTCAGCAGAGCATTGCCAGACTGCTAGTTCTGGTCTGTGATTACATCTCTGTGTGGCCAATCTAGAACATCCAGCTGGGCTTCATGGGACAACCCGCTGCTTGCATCTGCAGTTGTGTCCTACTTTTAGTTCCCTTAAATGCCTGGTGGCTATGAATATCCAGAAACATGTTAGTAGTTTGATGTCTGGGATCCTTTTCTCCTTCATCCTGAAAGCACAGGCCTCTGTCCATGTCTTTTTCTCTGTGGGCCTCAGAAACCTAATAAAATAACAACATAAAACTCAGCAAATGAACGTTTTTGCACAGCTGTCACAGGGTAGCTACTCTTAGTTTCTAGAAATTGATCAAAAGGAATAGACCATGTTTCTTTGCCTCAAGGTATTTTTAGTAAGTCAGACAAAAATATGAACAATTATGGTAAATTTTTATAAGGACATTATTCAACATAGGTTCAGGGTAAAGCAGAGAAGCATCAAAATTAAATCGTGAGGCGCTAGAAGCTTTCCTGAGGAAATGGAGAGTGCTGATAATGCATACATAGGAAACAGAAGAAGGAGAGAGAATGTGTCCATGGAAGAAATGCCAGAATAAAAGAAGTCAGAGTTTCTTAAAACCACATGGTATGATGGGCAGGTTGGCCATATTTAGCAAATAAAAATTACAGGGTGATCAGTTATTTGCATTTCAGGTATATCACACATAATATGCTTTAGAATAATCTAAAATATTGCTAGTGATGTTTTTTCTGAAATTCAAACTTAACTGGATGTCTCAGATTTTATCTGTAACCCTGTGTTGATAGAGATTAGCTAGTGATGCAGGGACAGCAGTGATAAGTGATTAAAGGACTGACTGGAAGTGAAGGGCGGGTTTCGAATGATGAAGGGTCATATAAGTATGGGCCTGAAAGTATGAGTGGATTTATAGCCACTGACCACAGTTGCATGTTCAGGGTCACGTGGGCACTGACGTGGGGCAAGAACATGGGTGAGCAGACCGTTCAAGTATTCTGAGTACAGCTGTCTGAATCAAGAACTTGGCCTTCTCAGCACAGTCTCCCTACCACTCACTCTCTGGGTACAATTTTTTTTCCTATATGGTTCTGACAGACCATCTATACCAAAGGTTTCCTAGATCACTTTGATGTTGATCCAAAGTGACCAGAATCTTAGAAATCTTAGGCAACTGTTACCTAGTTCTTGTAGGTAAATAGTTCACTGACAGTAAAAGGAAAGTAGAGTAACATTTGCTGAACATTCTAATGAACCTAATAATACAAATTAAAAAATACAATGAATTTTTATATGTCTGAGATTAGGCAGACTTGAGATAGTGCAAAGTAGGTGATGTTTTTCATAGTTTGTAGAAACAGTTTCTGATTTTATGCAACGTGCCCAAGGTCACATAACTATTCATGGTCAACAGTTATCCTGAAAACCAGATTCTCTGATCAAGTGTCCTTTCTATAACATCACTTTTTCATGGTTTTTGTAGGTTGATGAAATAACAGCAAACTTGAGTGCAAGCCACAACACCATTCCCTAGGAAGCTGAAGGAGAGGCAGACTGGGTTGTTAGGAAATGAGCAATGAATGCTCCATAACTCACTTCACGATAAAGAAGATTTAAACGAACGTAGCTAATGATAATACAGTTGGACCTGGGATCAAATCTCTCCCTATGAATAAATTGTTGTAATTGCTAAGAAGAAGAAAGACAGACTTTTTGGGAGTGAGAAAGAATGCAACTTATTCTGGTCTCTACAGCAGTACAGGTTAATTCAAGAGCACAAGGATGAGATAAGGAACCATTAAATCTGTCTTATGTCAAACATGTCCTGCGTGTCTAGACTGCACTGGCATTGTGGGAAGATTGAGAGTGGAAAGAGTTAATAGCTGGGTAGGTGACAGTTTACGAAGAGTTTTGAAAGCCTTGTGATGAAGTCTGGGCTGTATACTGCAGGCATGAGAAACTATCTAATTTTTAAGCAGAGAAATAATCATAATTGTGTTTTCGCAAAAGGACTAAGCAGTGCATGGAAACAGACAGGGCAGAAATTTAACAAGTAGACAAATAAGACCATTGGAGCAGATCAGGAGTATTTCCTGAATTTTACTCTGGGGATCTCTGGGTCCCTCTGTTGCCACTTGGATGAAAAGAAGCTTTCAGCTGTATCTGCAGACCCTGAATCCTATGTCTCTCTCCAACCTATCGCAATACAAATCTTTCTTAATAGTTCTATAAGACTAGTAAAGGTGACATTCTAAATGCTGAGTAAACAACTAACCAGAATCATTGCTACCAAGGTCTCAGAGGTCTTTTACAGCACCAGGCATGCCCAAGAGCATGGAGATTCCAGGTAGGCACCAGGGAGTAAGATCAGAGGGAACTTTAGGCATACAGGTGAAAAATCCACTTGACAAGCAGAGTTTTACATAATCTCCCCAGAATTCATGTCAGCCTTGTCTGAAATATATACTATCCCAACTCTCTTCTATAGTAATTAGTATTATTTCTTGTTGGTCAAAAATACCTTTTGTTTTCTGACTCTGTGTGGCTGCAAAGTGTTTGTTTACAAAGTATGTTTGGGAAAGTGCCAATTCTCAGGGCAAATATATATCCAGTCTGCTCTGGTGCAACCATACCAATTGTGAAAATATCAGGCACATTGGTGTGCACTTGAAAAGTTCCACTTTATCAAGAGATTGGGAACAAGGTGAAAATAATCTCCAGAAAGTAGTTCCTCTTGTTTTCACTACTGCTCAAGGAATAAAGGTCTACATTGAATCAAAAGCGGCACTGACATTTCACACACGGCATTTGCCATTACATGCCCAAAGGCCCACTTCATTTCTTACCCCATGCCTTTGCAAATGCTGTTGCTGTTATTTACAAAGTTCAGCCACCACTGTCATCTTCTCTGAGGCAAAACATTCTCTTTCTGTCATTTAGTCTAAGACCTACTTTCAACTTTTAATTCCAGTCTCCCATTCTCGGAGATGCTCTCTAATCACCCTATGTAAGAAGTTCTCACTTTCCATTTGTTCTTTTAGTCTATGAGTCTCCTTCTTGGCATGGATAGTAACTTGAAGTATAACTCTGTTGGTATGATTTTTTTTTAATTTTCATCTCACCCAGAACATAAGAACTATAGAGGCAAGAGTATCATCTGTGTAGTTCAACATTATATCCCTAACACCTACATCAGAGTGTGAGACAATAAAAGATTGCCGTGGTTTAGATATTCAATGTTTTCACAAGGCTCATAGGTTAAATGTTTGGTCCCCAGCCTCCTAGCCTTTAGTGTTATTGGGAAGTGGTGGAAATTTTAAGAGGCGGTGTCTAGTGAAAAGAAGTTAGGTCACTAGGGATGTGCCTTGAAGGTCTCTCTCTCTCTCTCTCTCTCTCTCTCTCTCTCTCTCTCTCTCTCTCTCTGTCTCTCCCTCTCCCTCTCCCTGCGCCTCTCCCTCTCCCTCTCTTCCTCCTTCCCTCATTCCTTCCTTCCCTCCTTCCCTCCCTCCCCTCTGTCTCTTGCTTCCCAAATGTTTCAGATGTTTTAGTGTAGATCAAGAATTCCTCCCAAAGCCTCATGCACTCAGAGGTGGAGCTTTCTGAGGGTGGTTGGCTCACAGGGGTGTTGTACTCATTGTGGATTCATCACTGGTGAGTCCAGCAGCTAAGTGTGCTGTCAGGTAGTAGTCTGGTCAGAAAAGGTGGGTCACTGAGGGTATGACTTGGAAGGGTCTAACTCCCTACCCAGCTCCTCATTTTTATTCTCCCTGCTTCGTGGCTACTGTGCATGTCATTCGGCTTTCCTTTGCCATGACCTTCCACTATGCCATCTCTTCCTTAAAGCCAGTTGGGCAATGTTACAGTTATGGTCCTGTGGCCTTTGCGAGTCTCATGTAATCATGGCATGGACACAGCGGAGTCTGGTGTTCATGATTGATTTGTTGTCTAGCACTGGGATTGGTGATGTGAGTGCTGCACCCACCCAGGCGTGGAGCTGACATACGGTGTAAGGGTGGGGAAGAAGGTGTGTTTTCTCACTCTTTGTGCCTTGGGCTTTGCAGTCGCCATGAATGACTGCCCCACCATGCTGCCCTGCCTTGCAGCCAGCTAAATATGAACTAAAACCTCCAAGAACTGTAAGAAATAAATCTTTCCTTCCCTAATTTTGGGTGTCAGATATTCTGTCTCAGCAATGAGAAAAAAGTAACTAAGATAGGCACGAATTGAAAATGTGAGCCACAGTAAACTTCCCTTTAATTTGTGAATGTTGAGTATTACTTCAGCGATGGGGAAAGTCATTAAGATACCAGACCATGAGGTGAACAGATTTGCTCTACTACCATCTCCCTACCATGATGTTCTGACTTGCAGGTTCAAAAACAATGAATCTAAGCAACCCGGAGTGAAACTTCCGAAACCATGAGGGAAAATAAAATTTTCTTCCCTTAAATTTTTCTCACATATTTTGTTACAACAATAGAAAGTTGACTAACAGAGATACTTGAAGCTATGAAGAAGGAAGAGGGCAGGCAGCCCAACCCCTACTCAGCCAGCCTAGAAGACTGGCAACCAGGGAGGTCCTCACAGGTTTTGAGAGGCTGCCCTCCTCTTCTGGAGGCTGACTTAGTTTCCAAAATCCACTATGTGCAGGACATTTTTGCATGCAACTTCATAAAGCTCTGGGTGAATCAACACAATAATCTTGTGGTAATGTGAGAAGTCAAGCAATCGTAGTGGGACATATTTGTCCCAGAGATCCCAGAGATTCTAGGACTCATGTTTATATATTTGAGTTTTAAAGGAATTATCAGTTCCTCAGGGCACCAAAGTCAGCTTTTGTTCTTCCAGATTACTTCAAAACAAACTCTGCTTTTGCTGTGTATGCCAGTGGACTAATCAGCAGTCACATACAGTCCTGACAGGTCAGAATGCACACGAACCACACTGCTCTGTATTCTGAATGACTTCAGTCAGTGTTTTATTTCCCATTATCATAACAATACCTGTTTTATTATAAAATTAAATGTCTTTATAAAATATGAACTCTAAATAATTCAATTATGTTTTTCTCCCCTAGCATGACTTATACTTTATATAATATAGAAGAAAAGAAATGTGGGTTTGATGATCCAATGAGGCCTTGGGAAATTTGATGAAAATAAATTTTTCTCTTCAGCTTTTCACCATAATTTTTAACATAGTCTTGGAGCTGCTTCAGAATATTAATAAAAAGAATGAAATAAGCCTCTGCATTTATAGTCATCCTCCAAATCTGAAAAAAGTTGCCACTATAAGTGTTTGTATATAAAAGCATAACAAAAGGGGAAACTTTCTCTAGATAGATAGACAGATAATAGGAAGGAGAGAAAGGCTAGATATTTGCACAGATTTGCACATGCAGACACGTAACAGAAGGGGAGGGAAGAAGGAAGATATACAAGCATGTATCCTATGGGCAATTAACATAAATATAAAATTTTGTTCTGTACCAGGGATCAAACTCACTGCCTTGTGCTTGCCAGACAGGCACTGTGCCACTGAGCTAAATCCCCGGCAACATGAATATAAATTTTATAATTTATTGTGTTCCAAGTTTTTTCATTTAATTGTCAGGACACACATGTGGAAAGTTAGGCAGGAGTTATTTTCCCATTTAACAAATGCGGAAGCAAACTCCACAAGCATTAGTGCTTCTCCCAAGGTCACACAGCAAGCAGGGGACCCCTGCTCATTCTCGCATGCTGGCAAGTCCTTGTCCTATGTGCTCTTGATGCAGACCCTTGAAGAAATAAACTATATACACTCATTCATTTACGGCTTGGGTATCTGAATTATTTTGTTATGATGTATCATAATATTTGCAGATGATAGATCTATTGTCTCTAATAGAGCTATGATTTGTAGATTATATCATCTGTAGAACGTTTCAAGTGCAGCAGGGTTGGGGGAAATTTACTGCCTTGGGCTTTGATAGTCCTGGGACAATGCACTGTTTACTGTGTTCCTCTATATTCACAAACAGCAGTCAGGCAATATCTTACAGTAATTTGGTCCAGAAATCATTCTTGTGTATTATTTATGAGATTAAATTAACAGTGAAATCTTTAATTTACTCTTCCTAAAAATTGAACCACCAACATCGAATCCAATTTACTAATTTGTATGTACCAGTGTTTCTAATGCCCTTAAAATTAATTCCAGCGGGAGAAAGAAAAATTTGCTATTCTCTTTCTTATTTGCAATATGTATCATTCCAAGAGGAAGAAGTATAAGGAGGGTTTTTCTGTCTGCTAATGGAAACTGGCCTATATGTCTACATTTCTGTGGTGAGTTGAGGCAAAACAAGTAGATAAAGGAAAAGAAGAGAAATAGTAGATAACTGGTCAATTGTACAATTGTTAAGTTGCTGTTGTTTTACTTGGAAAATGGTGTGATTTATTTAATTTAGGGGAAGATTCATCATGAGACAACACTTTGCAGACTTTAGTCTTAGTAAATTCTCTGGAGAGGAGGTATAGTGATTACCAAACTTTGGGAGACCCCGTGCATTCTACTACCCGCGCAGGACAGCAGCGCGTGAGAGCCAAGGAAACTGCAATGGACGCTCCATGGTGGAAAGGGTATATTTAACTTTGGCTTAGCACCGAATTATGAAGTTACTTGGTTTCAAGTTATTTTGTTTTGAAAACAACTTATATTAGCCAAAGAATATATTTAAAGATAGTTCTTAAAGCACATTCATATTTAAGTTCAATTGCTATCTTATTTTAATTAACCAGTTATTTATAATTCAAGAAAAAAAGTACTAAGTTACTACTAGGTTGAGTGAAGTCATTGTTTCTGTGAGACAGTGTTAGGACTCGTTAGAAAAAGAGTGAGACTGGGAGTAGGTTTATAGCCAAAGCAATTAAAGATTTATTTTCCTCTCATACTTTCCCTTTCAGTAATGATTTATTTATAATTTCGATACAGTCTTTCTATCCCAGCATGCCTGACATATAGCTGCTTTTTAGTGTTCATTCTGACTGTCTCCTTGTGGGCTGTATTAGTTATATTTAAAAATTACCCATGAATATCTTTATTAAGCAGAGTTAAACTTTTCATTAAAATCTCCTATCATTTATATTTTAGAGCTGTTTCTTATTCTTCATTATTTTGTAGGCTATCACACATCAATTTTTCTTTAACTTGCTTCTAGAAGTCTTCATTCCCACATCTTTGCTCTTTCAATAACCTTGTACTTTGTCTTAGTAGTTCAGTGATGATCTTGTCTTTTGAGACCATTTCTGGACACTTGAGGGGAAATTGAACACCATCACACAAAGAAAGGCTTGGTGAAAAATGCCAAAACCGAAACATTGGGTCCATTTATGTAATTGGTTTGGTCTTAATTGGAATAGTTATTATACAGACATCAATATTAAGCCTAATGACTTTTCAAAACAGATGACAGTAAGCAATGTGCTTTGTTACAGACTGAATGCTTTGTGCCCCATAAAGTTCATGTCGAAGTGTGTATTTTCAATGTGATAATATTTGGAGGTGGGATCATTGGGAGGTAATGTAATGAGAGCGAAGACGTCATGAATGGGACTAGAATCTTTCCGAGAGATTCAGAGAATAGAGCTCTGTCTGCCGTCCACCATGTGAGACCCAACCAGAAGACAGCTGCTAGCAAACACAAACGGGCCCCTTACCGGACACGCCATCTGCTTGTTCTTTAGATCTTGAATTTCCAGGCTCTACAACTGTGAGAAATAAATATTGTTTAACCCAGGCTATGGTTAGAGATGCCTCAGTGGACTAAGATAGGCTTCATAAAACTGAAAGGAGATTGGAATAAATTAGTTCTATTCTCAAATTTTGTGCGTAATGACTTGATAACCTTGGGCCACAGTCAAATCACTGTAGCTCAGACATGATGGTCCCTCTGATGCCTGAAATACAAGTTCATGAACATTTTATGAACTGATCACCACTCAAAGCTCTCGTATATTCTTAAAATGACAAAGTAATTCCATATTTAATTAAGGTCTTCTTCCTTAATTCCATATACAAAACTCTTTCTAGTAATAGTGATTTCTATTGATTTCATCTAAATATAGTCTCCACTTTTTCCCTCAAATCTGTTTCCCAGATTATATGTTGTGCTTGAGACTAAAAAATAATGAGCAGTTATTCATTTTCTCTTGACTATTTATAACATTTCTGTCATTCATTATTTATTTTTCTCAATCAATTTTTGAACAGGGAACCAATGAAGTGAAATTAGGAAATCTAAATTATTCTCTTAGTGACATATTTTATATTCTCTTAAAGTATTGTTTATAGAACACGCCGAAGGTCTTTACATCATCTCAAGTTTTCAGAAAGTTAAGTAGCATATCCTTTACGTTTGAAAAGAAACCAGTGTAATTGTTCAATTAGTAAAATTGACACTGTGTATATTATCTAACACTCATAATTCAGAAAATACGTATGCTTTTAGTTTTCATTCTTTAAAATTTTATCCCAAAATGTCACATCAAAATCCCATTCAATTTTCAAGCCAAAATAAAATGAATAAATTAGAGATGAGCATGAAAAATTAGAGTTCTGGTCAGACAAAAATGTCTGGGAATAAAACCAGCACACTGTATTTGTTTCCTGTGACCAGATTTCAGTGATTTCTGAAATCCTTGGAATTCCAGCTCTTTTGGGAACTATGTCATCCTGAAATGACAACTTCACAGGATATGGCTTTCAAACAGCAATCATTCTTGTTCTTCAGTATATAAAAAAAGAAAACAAGATTCTCTTTCCCTGCTGTTTCCTTAGAATTATATTTATAACTTGTCTAAGATTTAAAAGATTTTTCTAGTCATGCTTGAGCAAACAGCTTTAGCTTTCTCATTGTCTAAGAACAATAGCTTCAATAACGCCAGTGTCACTGAGTCACTATTAAAGATCTTCCCTGAGAAATGACTGTTTTCCTTTTGTGCGTGAGGCTTTCTTGTAACACACCTGAGAGCAATTTTTTTCTTTTATTTCTCTGCATGTCTAGCCTCAAGATCTAGACAGGAATCCTGATCATTCAGACCAATGAGATCTTTACAGACCCTCCCTCTTCTCTAGCTCCAAAGGGAACATCCATCCATTAGAAAAATGAAACTTCAGAGCAATCACACAGGAATCATAAACCTTGAGCTCAAACTGTCAATAAACTTCCCCCCATAATCTCTCTAATTTCTTCTAAACTTTTTATGATTTTCAATGGGTACCAATGATTTCAAAGGCATTATTTTGCATTTTTTTCTAGATAGATGATGCAGAGTTTAATGGCCATTTTTATAAAAGCAGATTCATGGTTTCAAATAGTTGAATATCTCACACATACAGTGGAATGAAAGATAAAGTAGCTAGTGAGAATAGATTTGAGACCAAGAACTGGAAATGGCAAGGATATTCTGATAGAAATAATTCTATTGTAGAAAAAAGTGGTTTAAGAATTTGAACCAACAGTTACTTCTGGAAAGAGTGAAATCTCATCCCTAGAAATTTTCAAGAAGTTGCTTAATCAAAGATAGTTCATGAGTTGCCCTTGCATTTTTGTTGAAAGCCAGAGAAAAAGGCCATACTCATTCTTTCCACCATTGCCACGACACTGATTTCTCATGTCCGTTGTTGTTGATTTGAGAAGATCACTAACAAAAGGCATAGAACAACTACTTTGCACCAACTTTATTCCCATTTAATCAGGACAACATACCTTTGAAAGGTCCCACAACATGTATAGACTAAAACCCAAAATTCAGACACCTTAACCTGGCAGAATTAATCTGATCCCTTTTCCAGCTTCCAAGAATTACTATTTGAGATTCCAAAAATGTGAATTCTTTCAATATACAATGCAGTTTCTTTATCTTTTTTTCTGTAATTGTTTTTACTATCAGTAGTCGTCAAAACTAGTTTAAGAGATTTAAAGAGAAATTGCTTCCAGATAATTTTCAATAAAAGATGAATCCTCATGACACATCCCTTACCCTTCTGCTCCTTGGGAACTGATTTTTGTAATGCAGTAGGCATTGTGAATTACATATATTCAAATCTGTTGACTGCTTGCTGAGAAAATTGTTCTTCAAACATCATCAATGAACCCTAGGCTAAATCATGAGATCTTTTGTCATTTCACCATCTCCAATGGCACCAATTATAGTGCTTTATAGTAGCAGAGATTCAAGAATTGTCAACTGAGTCAAGTATTATTCCTGGCAGGGTATACAGCGTATGTGAATAGAGCAATTACATGAGATAAGTCAGTGACTCTGTGAATCTCAGATACTCAATCACAAGCTGTGCTACCATGGGATAATTATCAATCTCTCTGAATCAAATTCTTTATATATAAGTTATTAATTACACAATCTACAATTGTGGATTGCTTTGGGTATGGAATATACCTCATGTAAAGTATCTAAGCTATTGATTACCACATAAAAATCACTTAGCAAGCTGTAGTTATTATCCTCAATTTGTCATCATCTTATTGCAATAAAACACCCATATGGGTTTTGAAACCATAGAGACTTTGCTAGTAATTCTGTTAGATATTTACTATAAGCCTTCTCTTTATTCCAGAAGACTGCCCGTGGATAGTTTTCTCAAGGTAAATGCTCCATTTTGTTGACTTTGAAGGGCATTTTTAAAGAAAAGTGATAATACAAAATCCCCTGTGCTAAAAATAATTATGTAGTATACTTAGTGATGCAAAAACATTTAAATGAAGTTCAAAATCTTGACCTCTGCCATCCAGAAACCAGTTTGGAATAATAAGACCAAAAACATATAAAAGAATCAGAGTAATTTATTGTTAAATATCAGTATTACTTAAAATACTGACAATAGCTTGATTTCAGAAAAGGAAGCCATTCATGTTGGCAGGAGAAAGAAGGAAAATGTTAAGGAACTTTGGCAGCCATAGTAGAATTTGAGTGGCATGGTTGAGAAGTATTCTGAGAAAAAGTACCACATGAGTAATGTGTTAATCGTGTTTTTGATGCTGGACAAAATATCTGACATACACAATTTAAAGGAGCAAAGCTCATGGTTTCATAGGTTTATTTGACTAAGAGTTTTGGAGTTTTCTGTCATGCTTGGCTGGCTCCAAGGGGGAAATGCGTGGAAGGCAATAGTAGAGGAAAGCCACTCATCTCATGGCAACCAGAAAGCAGAATGAGAGGAAAGAGCCCAAAAGGTGTGCCCAGGATCTAATTTCTCCTACTAGATCCACCTCCCAGTAGCCCATCCAGAGATGAACTACTCAGTGAATTAATCCATTGGTGAGGTGTCTCAGTTAGGGTTCTCCAGAGGTGTGTGGAGGTGGGGGTATAAAATGATGTAAAGGGATTTATTAAAGAGACTTGCAAGATTAGAGATGAGATAGTCTGCAATGGAGAATATGCCAGTCCTCGTACTGGAGGTACAATAATTACTCATTCCAAGAATTTGGAAGCCACAGAACAAGAGGGCTCAAGGATGCAGCACCAGCCAGGGACTGATGGTCAAGTTGTTCCCTGGAAGGCCACTGTTACAAATGCACGTTGAAAGGCTGAATAAACCGCAGCCTGACATCCACAGATTATGGCAGTAGCAAAAGACACATCTGCTCAAGTGGAAAGGAGCTTTGTAAACACAGCTGACTTCCTTCTCTCCCCTTTTCAATCCATCTGGGGTGCAAACCTATTGGGTAGTGCCATCCACAATCAGCACAGGTTTTTCTTCCCTCAGTGTGCAGACATGCATAGCAATCATCTGGAAACACCCCCAAGACACCCAGAAGTGTGCTTTACTAATCTGCTAGGCATTTTTTTAATCCAGTCAAATTGGCAGTCATGACTAAGGGTTATACCAGGCTATTTCACTCACAATCCAGTCACCTCTAGATGTCTCTTAATCCAATCAAGTTTATAGTAAAGATTAATTGTCACAAGTAAGAGGGAAACGTAGGACTAAACACATGGTGGAGACCTTGGTGAAGTCAGTATAGGAAACTGGATAGGTAAGATAAGGTCATCTTACAGAAATCTTTTTGACTTCAAGGAAAAGAAATCTGAATTAGATTGAAGTGACAGAGAAAAAGGGAAGAAGGAGCGGATGGGAAGGGAAGGGAGGGGAGGGGAAGAAAAATACGTGTATAGAAAGAGAGAGAGATGCCCACCCATATCAGAGAGGGCAACCTGTCTTGCTCAGGAGGCTCTAGAGCTAGGCGGCAATGGTTTTGATCATTCTGGGGTAATGGGTTAAGTGCTGCGATAGAGTTCACAGATTAGTCTGGAATTGTTTTGTACCAATCACAGACTGTTGCTGCTGCTGCATTTCCTGGTACTGTTTCTTCCGGATCCAGAATCCAGGGCAATACTTTTTACTTTCTGGCAACGTTATGCTTTATATCCATATGTTTCCCCTTTAGGTCCCATGCCATGATGCAGGACAGGTGGGGCTTGCAAAGGTGATTGGGTTATAGGGCTTATAGCTGACTTGCTGTCAGGAGGTGGGATCTGCTCAGAAGAGGAGGGTCACCGTGGGTGTGATCCAGAAGGTTATGTCTCCCTTTCTGACTCCTCCCTTAACTCTTTCTGTATCACCCTGCATGAGTAAGCAGTTCTCTTCTCCCAGGACCCCTTGCCACACTGTCCTGCCTTGGAGTCAGCTGACTGTGACCCCAAATAAACCCCTCGTCCTTTAGTTTTCAGGTGTCAGATATTTCATCTCAGTCACAAAGAAAGTGATGAAAACAGACAACAAGGAAGAGGTACATTTGAATTTGAGGGTGTGTGTGTGTGTGTGTAAGGTAAACAATACCAGGCAATTTAGTTCCATCCTCAAGTATTGTTATTAAGTGCATATCTAAAGATTTCTGCACCTGAACTTAAAGAAAATGTACTAAAATGTATTTAAAATGACTGATTGTGAGCATTTTTTTCAAGAGTCATTCTGTTACTCACCAGGATTCTTCTGCTGAAAGATTTTCATCTCATTTCCAAACTAAGCTAAATATAAGATTGTAATGCTAAATGAACCACACAACTCACAGCTTCTAGGGCCTAAACATATGCATGATTAAGTGGGTTTTTATATCCTCCCATTCCTTTCTTCACTCAAACGTTGACATGTTGGGCATATTATCCAGAGCATGCCCATCTTCATGAGTCACTGATGAAAGATTCAATTTTTATAACACATGTACTCATACTCACTAGTCTTATGAAGGAACTCTCACTTAAGCTATCTGTTCCCTGTGTTCCAAAGTTACAGATTTAAGTATTTCCAAATGATGTGTTATTAATTGAAATAAATTAAGCAAATTTATTTATATACTTTTATAAATTCTTCTAAGTATCACAAGAAAATATATGCCACTTTTTAAGAAGAGTAGTTTATTACAAAACGTTTATTACATAACCAACCAAGCAACTAGAGAACAGAACCACATGCATTATCTAGATGCTACAAATCAATATATGTCAATCCTTTTCTAGGCATCAGTGCATGAAAATGGATACCCTTGAGAAAGTAAACAGCAAAGTATAGTACTGAAGACTCTTCAACCAAATGGCTTCAGTTCAAATCCTGTCTCTGCCAGCAACCAACTACGGGTAAGTTAATGAACTACTTTGGACTTTGCAGAAGATGAATCCTAGAGTGATTCCCAGTGAGCTGCCTCCCCTTGAATGTTTGCTTCTACCAACTGAACCTGCAAACTTCCTTCTAACCAGTAGCATACAGCAAAGACTAAGGGATTTGACATGTTTAATGAAAGTTCTTAATTCAAGATGTGGAGATGTTGTTCAAAGAATACCAAATTTCAGTGAGCCAGAAGGAATAGATTCCAGATCTGTTGTACAACATGGATACTATGGTTAACAACAATGTATTTTATTTTAGAAAACTGCTAGGAAGACAGAGTTGAGTGTTCTCTTATATTCTTTATAACCTCATCATGGCAAGCAACTATGATCACTTAATCAGGTATCACAATAAGTCAGCAAAAAGGCTGAAATAGCTACAGGGAGTACTTGAAATACGAATTCATACTGCCGTTAATGATGAAGTACTCCTAAACTCATGCTGTACCTTGAAATAATAGCAAATTGGTACATTAAGAATTATTGTCAAGATTCAAGTTTTTAAATGACACATTCAAAGCAAGTAAGAAATTTAAATGTTTCAGTCAATCTGGAACATGACAAAATTTCATTAAACAGAAGAGGAAATGCTTCGATACACATTTGAAGGTTTTCCATTAAATATTAAAAAATTTTAAAACCACATGCCAGATAGGAAGTAGTAATACTTCCTGAAATAGTATTATCAAATAATATCCAGAAAATAATGTATCAAATTAAAATATGTATCTTAGCAAATATTAAGGGCTACACAGAAAATCTGCAGAAGAAATACGTATTAGAACTAATTATCAGTTATGAAATATTTGCTGCTAAACTATTAGATGGGTTTACAGGTTTTGTTAATGTCTCAGTATATAGTACTTGCTAGATTTTTTGCAAAACTGAAATTAATGGAGAATTCTAGATTTTGTAAACCTGTTTAAAAAGATGTACTAGATATAACATAGTACTTTTTTTTTTTTTTTTTTTTTTGGTACTGGGGATCAAACTCATAACCTCATGCCTGCCAGGCAGGCACTTAAGCCACTGAGCCAAAGTCCCAGCCCTGTTTTTTTTGAGGCAGGGTTGCACTATGTAGCTCAGGCCGACTTTGTGCTCACGTTGTAGCCCAAGCCAGCCTTGAACTCATAACGCTCTGCTTACCTCAGCCTCCTGAGTGCTGGGAGTACATCATTTTTTAAAGTAAACTTTTGGCAAACAGCAGTTCATGAAAAATCCATGCAAGAGTATCCAATAATATATAGATGCTTCAACTACATTTTAAACATATCATTAAATAAGTTACATACAATGTCACACAAGAAATTTATTTACTGAATCATATATTTATAAAATATATCAACTAACAGGTTGAAGGCAAAAGAGCACAAAATGCTAACAGACACCATCAATGTGATTAATTTCATAAAAATGACTTTCGAAAATATCTTATGAAGCTGGGCATGGTGGCATACACTTGTAATCCAGGCTCTCGGGAGGCCAAGGCAGGAGGATTGTTGCAAACTTGAGACCAGTTTGGGCTACAAAGTGAGCTCAAAGCCAGTTGAACTGCATAGGAAGACCTTGTCTCAAAAAAAATCTTATGGCTATAGAAACACTAGTTTATCCCAGACCAAAACTTTTACCAAGTACAACTAAAAGACTGTATAAAATTTAAGTCCAATGGCAATCATCAGGCCAAGAAGCCAAACTTGAAGTCAGAAATTTCAGAGAGAAGAGGAGAATGGAAAGGAAGAAACAAAATGCATTTGCCTTTTTCCTTAATGGTATTTGCTGATCTTTGAGCAGAGAATTACTAGAATATAGGAAGCCTAAAAGAAAACATAGACTAAAAGATTTAGAAGCCTTACAGAGCTACTGGCAATCTCACTGTGTTAGAATGATAAAATTTTAAATTCAGGGCAAGTGCAGATTAAATTCTTGTGAATACTCTGGTTCTCAGGTTCAACTGTAGCAGGGTAACATCCTGAGAATAAAAGTGAAAACAAAGTCTTTAAAATGTTGCAATCCAGACCAGAATCAAACCTATTCTGGATTAGATTAAGATGTTTTGCTACTACTCTAACTGCCTATCATCACCAAAATTAATTCCCTCTGCAAAAATTTTTTCATGACTATAAACAATATCTAGCATTCAGATGAAACTTAGAAGGTATAACAAGAAACACTATCAAGAAAAAATAAATGCAGGAACAGATTAATAGGTGACTCGATTTACTGGGTACAGGATTTAAAATAGCTGTGACTAATTTCCAAAAGAAAAGAAAGAAAAGAAATAAAAAGATGATCAGAGAATTCAGGGAAAAAGTAAAAAGTATAATACACTTTTTAAAACCTTGTTACTATAATTATAATCAAATCAACAATTTGATATTTGTTTTTATCAATAACATTAGGCATAGTTAAAAAGATAACTTTAGGAAAAGAAAGGTAGAAATGTACAAACTGAAGCATGACAAATGGAAATTAAATGAAACAATAAAAGAAGCATGGGAAAATTTTAAAAGTTCTAAGATGCAGTGTCCTAAAATGATCATACAGAAAATGAGAAGCAATACCAAAACAATGCACCACAGAGTCCTCAAAAACAGGAAAGCACTGACTCATATATCGAAGAAGTGCTGTAAACGTGAACAGTTGAAAAAGCAACAAATTGCCATCCAGCAAAATTGCTAAATACCAAAGACTTAAGAAAAAACAGATACTTTCAAAGAAGGAAAGATGAAATAGGCTGATTTTAATAGTAATTATGACAGAAGATATTAAAAGTATAATTTTATTTTGCCAAAAAAGTGCCAAACTAGAATTAAATAACATGTGAAAATATCTTTCAGAAATAAAGGTTACATTGAAATGTTTTCAGATATGTAAAAGCTGACAAAAGTATCAATAGCAGACTTTCCTAATATAACTACTACAGAGAATTCTTCAGGCAAACAGAAAATAATCCTAAACAGAAACACGAAATGCAAGAAATAATAAAAGGTGACAGCAAATTGCCTGTGGATAAATATAAATCAAAAGCATTCCACAAAACAGTAATAGTAATGTGATGAAGAGTTCAAATTAAAATAAAATACGTGGTAGCAGTAATATGAAAGGTAGGCTAGCTAAATAGAGTGAAAATATCATAAACTTCCAGTATGGTCAGAGAATTGGTAAAAGCAATTTAGTCAGATTTACATAAATCAAAAGTAAACCTTAAGTGATAATGAAAGAAAATATAACACAAAAGACAGCATAGCCAGGCGTGGTGCACTGCAGAGCCTGAAAAAGGGGACCGGCAATGAGTTGGAGGCCTGCATGGGATACATAGCAAGACCGTGTCTCAAGAAAACAATAATAATTATAATAATATAAATTAAAATAGAAACATAAAAAATTTTATGACCACAAAGAACATAATATATTAAGATGAAAGGAGAGCATGATAACACGTTGGTCCTGTAGCGTCAGGCGGGAGTCTGGGGATTTGGGGGTTCCCGTCTGGGGCCGTGCCCTCCCTCCCACGAGGAATGTAGGGGTGAGAGGAGGCTGACTCAAAGCTCAAGATCCCCCAAGTGCAGAAAGAGGAACTCTGGTCCCGCGAAGAAGTCAGAAACCAAAATAGTGCGAAGCAGGGGTTTATTTATAAGATGATGAAAGCAGAGACAAAGCTGCGGAACAGCAAGCTGTACTGCACAGAGAGCACAAAAGAGCTTCTCAACGGGGAACTTTACTCTGTTTATAGGGGTAATCTGGTCTGGGATGAGGTCAGGGTTATGGGGTCCTCACTGATTGGTGTACTCTCGGCCAATCAGAGTCTCAGCCTTTGTTGCCAGGGTGAGCTGTTGCTGGGGTGAGCTGTTGCTAGGATGAACTGTTGCTAGGGTAATCTAAGGGTTATGGGGTTTAGGTGCGTACAGTAAATGCATGTAAGCCGGTCCCTAAAAATGACTGTTCATACACATGCAAAGGTTTCACAAAGGGCAATTTCTAGAAAGCAGGTGGCCATTTCTATAACCATCTGCCACTCGGCCATGCCACATTAGACACTGCATGCCCCACATCCCTGCCTGACTCCCTCTAACTGTCCCTACAGTCATGTATAAAATAGTACGCACATCAAACGTAGAACATGGATGCTTACCACATGGAAATGAAACATTTGCCAAAAATGGCAATAAGTTGCTGTTAAGAAAGTAGAAATAAATTTTTTTCAAAGTACTAAAATACAGAAGATAATCGCTGGCTGGGATCATTCTCCTGGGTTTGGAAAATAAGCAACATAATTCTAAATTAATTCTTATCTCAAGAAGAAGTTGCAATAAAAGTGTTTTGAACTTGGTGGTAAAAATAAAATACAATAAAATTTTTATTATATCGTATATAAAAATATAAAATAATTGAGGTATAATAAAAAGTTGAAAAATCAGTGATCTGGAACTTTAAATCAAGAGTTTGAAAGTTCAAGCTAATCAGAAGACCACTCCTACTACGGATTCCAGTCACAAGTCCCTGACCACCCATACTTCTGAGAGACCACTCAGGGGTTCCATGAGTTCCAATATTGGAAAAGTAAAGCAGTTTAAACTTACTGGATTATTATAAAGAATACAACTCAAGAACAGTCAAATGTAAAAGATACTATAGGGCAAGGCCAGAAATGACGGTAGAAGTTTCTGTGTCCTCTCAGGTGTGCCACCCTGCAAGCCCCTCTTCGTCTTCACCAGCACAGATGCACTCTGGATCTCATTGCTCAAGTGTTTTAAAAAGGTCTAACCTCAAGCCCCCACCCCCTTCTCCAAGGTCTTTAGTCGGACTAAATGTTCTCACCCCCTAATCACCTGGTCTTTCTGGTAACCAGCCCCATCCTGATGTCTTCCATTATCTCTTTTATATATTCAGATGTTATGAGGAGCTCATTATGAATAAACAGAAGAAACTCCTATCATTCAAGAAATCCCAAGGGCTTTAGGAGGTTTGTGCCAAGAACCATGGACAAAAGCCAATATATAGTTTGTGTCATACTACATATGCCAATAAATCAGTCAATTTAGATGAGATGGATAAATGTCTCAAAAAATGCCTATAAGAAGATACAGAAAATCAGAAAAACTTTATACATTTTAATGAGTCTGTAATTTTAATCTTGCCTAAATGAAATCTCCAGATTCAGATGACTTTCCCATTCTATCATTGAATTATTCCAAATATTAAAGGAAAAAATAACACCATTATCTTAAAAAGTTGTGCAGGGAAGGGAAATAAGATAACCTTTTTCAGTTTATTTTATGAGGTCAGCAGTATGGTAAAACTAAACCATTAGAAAGATGTTACAAAAAAGCATGCTATAGCCAAATGTCACTTACGAATGCTGATGCAAAAGTTTTTAAATTTAGCAAATCCTACAGTGTATAAAAATGGTAATACATCAAGACAAGTTCATTTTTCCAATAAAGCAAGGCATCTCAAAATCAATCCATTTAATCCAGGACAGTAACAGGATTAATTAGGAAAAGCATATGATCATCTCAATATAAACACAAAAGCTTTTTTGCAATATTTTTCATGATGATACCTGTAGCAAATCAGGAATAAAATAACTCCCTTTATTTGATATTATCTCAATGACATAAAAACCAGAATCTCACTCAGGAGAACTGAAGCAGGAAGACAACATGAACCTGAGGTTCCAGGCCAGCCTGGAGAATATAATGAGACCTATTTTAAAACAATCCTATTAAAGAACCATATTTACTGGTGAAATGTTGATTGTTTTTCCCTTGAGGCTGGACATGAGTTAAGAGTGTCCACGTCACTACTTTTTTTCTTTTTGATATGTAGGCAGGGCTGGCCTCGAACTTGCAGCTATTATTTTGTCTCAACCTCCCAAGTGCAAGGATTACAGTTGTGCTCCACCACACCCAGCCACATCACTACTTTTATTCAACATTGTACTAGATATCCTATAAATACAATGAGGTGTGTTTGCATTATTTGCATATGACATGATTGTGCGAGTAGAAAATGGAGTAAACAACAGACAACCTACTCAAATAAGATGTGAATTTACTAATGCAACTGGGACAAGGTCAGTAAAAATAAAGCAGCAACAATCCTTTGGAAAATAAATTTTAAGTGACAAAATGAGGACATAATGTTACCACTGACAAGTGTGTCAAAATACACCAAATACGTATAAATTAATTTAACAAAAGGTGTGTAAGAGCTCTCCATTAAAAATTATAAAATATTGGAATAAAGGAGACCTAAACAAAAGAGGTAAATAAGCTACAACCTATCTATAATATTTTGTAAATATAGTTATCTCCTCCCACAATTACTCTACACATTTAACGAGCTTTCAATCAATACACCAGGGGCTTGTTTTCTTAGAAAATGGAAAGCTGATTCCTTAAGCCATATAAAATTTTCAAGAAAAGCAACAATATCTAGAAGAAGAAAAATGCTTGCCAACTTAGAGTACTAAATATCAAGACCTATTAGAAATCCAGTGTCATCAAAACGTTCTGTTAACAGCACAATGACAAATGAATAAATCGGGGGAAAACAAATGGAGATCCAGGCAAAAAACCCCACACAAATAGCTCATTGACTTGAAGTTGCCACCCGGGCACAGTGAGGAGTGAATACTCTATTCAGTAAGTGCTGAGTCAACTGAACATGTGTATGAGATTAAACAATAAATCTTGGCCTCTACCAAACTCCATAGTCAGAAACAATTCCAAACAATTTTCAAATATGAATATAAAAGCTAAATTTAAAAAGATTTTTGAATAAAATGGGAAGACAACTTTATGACCTTAGTGTGTTCAATGATTTCTTAAAACAGATGAAAAAATACACCAACAACAAAAGAAAACTGATAAATTGGACTATATTAAAATTAAGAATGTTTGTTCATCAAAAATCCATGATGAATCAAGTGAAAAAGTCACAATATACATATATAAACATATATGTAAGCATATAGTCATACATTTTATAAAATTGCAAATTAATTTTAAATGGTAAAATCGCTACGGAAAAATAAGCAGATGGAAGCCCTTCATATTGGAGATCCACATGATCAATACATGTATGAGTTTAGAAAATGCTCAGTCCCACTAATCATCACTAAAGTAGGGATCAGAAACATAAATATGGTGACAACACACATGCACAAGACTGGCTATAAAGAACCTAGCTGAAGGTCACGTGGGCATGACCTTGCAGCCTGTGTCTTGTCCCTGGCCTGTTCCTCTCTGGTTTTTTCCATCTCTTTGTTTCCTGGCTGCCTTGAGGTTGAGCAGCTTTGCTGTACCACAATGTTCTACCTCATCTCAGGCCCATAGCAAGGGAATTAACTTACTATGGACGGAAATCTCTGAAACCATGAGCCAAATCTTTCTTCCCTTTGAATGAATTTTCTCATATATTTTGTCTCAGTGACAGAAAGTTGACTAACACAGCTGCCAAGGGACATGTACCAGGATGTTTCTAGGAGCACTGTGTGTAATAGTAAAAAAATGAAATGTTTGGAGCTGTGATTCACAATCATTTCTTGATACCCATATGGGATTGGCTCTAGGACTCATGCTAATACTAAAATTGGATGTTCAGCCTCTTATGTAAAATGGTATGTTATTTGAACATAACCTATCCGTATTCTTCTGTTTCCTTAAATCATTTTTAGTTTAATTATAATACCTAATACAAAATAAGTGCTATGATAAAAAATTAGTGTACAGTCTTGTTTAGGGAATAATGAGAAGAGCCTAGCATGGTGGCACACGCCTGTAATCCCAACACTTGGGAAACTGAGGCAGGAGGATCACTCTGAGTTTGAGGCCAGCCTGGGATACATAGTAAGTTCAAGTGCAGCCTACACTATGCAGTGAGACTCTGTCTCAAAACAAAAACAAAAACAAAAACAAAAAAAAGAACAAAAAAAACCAGAAAAGAAATAATGACAATAAACATGTACATATTCAAAATAGGTGCAGCTTTCCCCCAGAATATTTTCAGTCTACAGTTGACTGGATCTGAGGACACAACTGGTGATACAGAAGGCTGCCTATGCACACACGATGGCATATTATCAGTACTGAGAACAATAACACTATAAATACACAACATAAACCACAAAACCAGAAACAAAATAGTATGTGCTGTGTGGTTCTAATTGTAAAACTTTCCAAAGCAGTCGAAACAAAATCGATCAACAGTGTCAAAATTCAGAATGACAGTTACCCGGGGAGAGGAAGTGACTAATGGGGGTCCCAAGGGAAGCCTCCAGGATGGTGGTATTCTGCTTCTTAATCTGTTGCTTTTTTCACGGGGTATTTTCACTTAGTGGAAAGTTGTCAAGTTGAATATTATTTTTACACTTTTAGGAATTTGTTAATATGCAATAAAAAGATCAAAAAATATGAAAAAATACGTTCTAGAGTTCTGCTGAGCAGTAGGGTGACAATAGGTGATGATAATGTATGTATATTTCAAAAAGCTAGAAGAATTTTAAATATTTCATCATAAAGAAATGATCAATATTTGAGTAACAGTTATACTCGCCCTGATTTGAACAGTACACAAGTATACATGCA
This sequence comes from Dasyprocta punctata, assembly GCA_004363535.1. NCBI lineage: Eukaryota > Metazoa > Chordata > Mammalia > Rodentia > Dasyproctidae > Dasyprocta > Dasyprocta punctata. The sequence continues at coordinate 57,435 of RJWM01004542.1, read as the reverse complement.
TTGAAACATCACATGGTACCTTATGAATGTATATAATTCTATGTGCCAATTTTAAAAAAATCTCAAAAAAAGTTTAAAAATAGAATATTATTTTTTAAATGGGATAAAGCACATTCTCTTGAGGGAATGAAGAATATGCCAGCATATTTAACATGCAAACTTCCAATTTATATTTTTAAGTTACCTTCATGGACTCGAAGGCATTTTACTTTGCAATTCTTGAAGCATCGTATAAAATACAGTTTTATTTTTGTTGTTGGGCTTTATCTTGAGTGATGGCTCTGAAAATGCCTGATCCCTTTAGAAAATTTACAAGCATCCTGAAATTGGTGGGAGGAGAAGGAAAAGGAGAAACTAAATAAAATCAGGTAACAGAAACTTCAGTGAATCCCATGAGTTGTATCTCTTCCTGACTGATCTTTTGGATTAGCAAGTGCAGTGGAGTGTTATCCTGTGACCAAGCGCAGAGAAAGCAGGAAACTTCTCGCCAGACTGGCTCTTCTATATGGAGACTAGAGACACAGGAGGGCCAGCTACTCCATAGGCACCGCATAAATATTACTGGACTAGTGGTTTGGAAAACACTGATAAGGGCCACCTTCCCTGAGGAACACATTAGAGGAACAAATTTTACTGCTCTCAGCAACCACTTAGAATTTTTAAAGTAGCTGAGTTAATCTAAAATATAATTCCAGTCAGATTAATTTTAGATAAGGAGTCGGACTACACATTTGTGTAACCATTTGCTAAGTTTTTGATTATCCTCTTTTACAGGTATTTCAAATCTGTGTTCCTGCATGCACGCTCCTTGATAATTTGCACAACAGCTGAAAGAATAGGAACAGCACAGACCAAGCGTCTAAAGCTGGGAGTTTCTATTCTTGATCTTGCTATACTAGCTATGATCTTGAGCAATTAATTAATTTGACCTTGCTGGACCTCAGTTTTTTGTTAGCAATATAAAAAATTTGACTGCATAATTTATTTTTTACTGCATATATTTTAGATGCAAAGAGTGGTGGTGACTTGATACACAATGTGAAATTATCACCACAATCAAGGTAATAAATCCATGATTTCACATCATTTTCAGATGTGTGTTCATGTGTGTCTGTGTGTGTGAGTGTGTGCCCTGAGCATTTAGAAATTTGCCCTCTTAGAAAATTTTACGTGTACAGTACAGTATTGTGACCTATATAAACTACAAAATGTTTAATGGTCTTTCAAGGTTTAAGATTTTCTGGTAACCAAATCTCCAAGCTATTAGCACTTGCATTCATTTCTTAGGGCTGCGTCAACCTAATTAACATCAAATTGGATGACTTAGAACAATAAAAATTTATATCTTATAATTCTTGAGTCTGGAGTTTCAAGATCAAGACACTGGCAGGATTCTTCCTTTTGAGAGAATGAGAGAAAATCTGTTTTGGGTCTCTCTCCTAGCTTTTAGCAATTTCCTGGCAATCTGTGTCATTATGTAGCTTGTAGATGCATCACTCCAATCTGTTTTCATCTGCATATGGTGTTTTGCCTGTACATGTATCTGTCTCTTCACTTTTTCCTTTTTATAAGGACACCAGATGTGTTTGATAAGTACTCATCTTAATTAGATAAGGATCCCATCTTAACTAATTACATCTAGAGTGACCTTACTTCCAAATGAAGTCACATTTATAGGTCCTGGGAATTGAAATGTCAACAATTCAATGCATAATGTCACCAATGGTTATAACAATATAGTAAATTACCCCACAACCCGTCATCCCAAACATTTTCTCAGTTTGCAAGTAGAATCTAGGGATAATGGCCTTGTTCCCTGGCATCATTGTGCCTCTGCCCATCTGACCATTGCCTACCAACTCTGTTATTTGTCACTGTTATCTTCTCATTAATTATACTTTACTCTTAAAAAATTTTATTACAGTGTCCACTTGGGGTTTCCATGACTTAAGAACAGTGAGCATAAGATCATGTATCTGGCTTTCAACCCCTTTTCTCAACATTTCATCACACACACATGCACATACATACTGAAACTCTCACTCCATAACTCTGCATAAGTGAATGATGGAGCCATTTCAGTGGACCAGATGTCATCATGGCACTCAGGTTGTCATCTAGGAGGCCTCCTCACGCTGTTCACACTTGAGATATGAAATGGTCTTTTAGGCCCAGCATATCTTCCCTTCCCTGTTCATTCTGGAAAATTTCAGCAAAAGGATGTAAGTGCTGTTTGCCTGTAAAGACCAGGTGAGATGATTATTCTGGTCTCTTCTCAGAAGTTGAATCAGAATGTACCCATAACTGGTAGGAGGAATAAAGTATTGGGAACAAATTGGACAATATTTTAAACTAAATGTTTTTGTTTAAAGATGAATTACAATGAAATTCTAAACCCTCTTTCCCCCCTGTTCCCCATAAATTAGGATCAATGGAAAACGTTTCATTAATGATCATTAATAAACTATTATAATGAGTTCAATATAAAGAAAAAATAATTTTGAACTAGGAAGAAAACTGAAGTTGTACCCAACACTTGACCAATACTTTCAAGTCAGATGTGAGATGATTTAAGATTGTGAACTATTTAATTCCTCCCAATCTTTAGCAAATAGTATGATATATTATTTGCAAGTACAATACAACTTCTATAAATAATGGACTGGGGAACACCTAAATTTCTGAAGAAAAAAGTTCATATTTGGCTTCATTTTAAAGTCCACAAAAGAGTTTCTGGCATGAATAAGAATCATGGCTCCCTTGAATTTTCCAATTACATTTCTAAAATCTGAGTTTCCTTAACAATCATCTCCATGTTCACAATGGGAAGTGTATTTAAAATATGTTTCTCACCAATCTTGTGGGGGAAAATAGAGAAGAAGAAGGAGGAAGAGGAAAAGATAGGAAGAGGACAAAGAGAAGAGAAGAAGGAAACATTTCAAGGTATAACAAAACATTGCAAAACCTTTCAAAGCAAAGATTGGCATATTTCAGGACATTGGCATGACCCATTTAGCTAGTAAAAAAAAGAACATATATATTTGCCAGTATTTTCATTGCCATAAAATACCTGAGCCAGGCTACTAATAAGGAAAAGAAGCTTATTTAGCTCACAGTTTTGGAGGTTTAAAGTTTAAAATCAGGGAACTCCATTTGTTGAGTCTCTGGTGGAGCTGGCAGATGATACCACATCAGGACAGGAACATGTGTTAGTGAGTGATTCTACAGCCAGACAGGAAGCCACAGAGAGATTGAGTGACCCAGGCTTGCTCCTTTTATAATAACCCTCTCAGGGAAACTATGAAAGAGCCACTGAGATCTACCTTAATACTTTTCAAGAGCATGCCCTCAGTGACCTAAGTCCTCCCACTAGTTCCTATCTACTAAAGGTTCTACCGTCTGCCAATGCTGCCAGCCCAAAACCCAGCTTCTAGTCCATGAATCCTCAGAAGACACCAGAACTATGTTTGAATCATAGCATCATCCAACCTAGAGAATCAGTCAAAATACCCAAAATATAGAAGTTAGGTAGTCTTCAAGGAGAGCTTCAGCATGGTATATCAATATGTGGGCAGACCATCAGGAATGAATAGGATTCAGCTATCTAAGGTGGTCAGTAGTTCAAACAATGAATATAGAATAATTGCACATGGGGCTGAGTTTGCAGGGAAAGGCTTCAGAGTTCAAAAGAAGGGAATAAGAGACTGTGTATACAAGAAAACAGCACCCTCTATTTAGAAAGCAAAAAGGTGTTAGAGAGATAACAAAGACAGGTCCTCTAGTGTGGGAAAATACCAGGCTTGATTATGAGACATGGTGCCAAGGGCAGGGCTGAGCAAAAGGCAAGGTCATAGCTCCCGATTCCAGTTAGGGTCAGTGCTGATCATCAAGACCAAGGCTGTTAGCAATCACCTGGGTGGCCAGTGGGTTGTCACACTGCATAAGCGATAGGCAGAAGAGAGTTTCAAAGGCTGGGCTGTTGGGTATCAAGGTGATGACTGATGCTGACTTCCAAGGAAACAGGAGACAGACTCAAGCTTCCGTTTCCATTGCTGTCTTCTCCCTCTCCCTCTCTCTTCCTCATCTTTACTTGTTTCTTTCTTCCACTCTGATTTTCTTGCATGCTTGTTTCTTTTTCTCTGTACTTTTTAAAAAATATTTGATTCCTCTTGTTTCTCCTCTTTTTCCCTAACCCCTCAGCACTGCTTTACTCTGCGCCTGTCTCACTTCCTGTCTCCTGAACTCTCTGTTTCACTCAATTCTCAGTCTCCTGTCACCCTTCCACAGGAAATGGCATGCTTCCTTAATGTAGCTTTCCAAGGAAACTTTAAATCTTCAATTTTGATGATCAAAGAACATCTTTAGATTGTTTATACTTCATCCTTTCTTAATAAAAAGATAAAAGCCAACCAATTATTTTTGACATGCAGTTGACACTTAGGAGATTTTTTTTTCTTTTTTTTCATCAAGGCTGGTCCATGATAGTTAGTAAGAGAAGGAAAATAATGTTTCTACACCCTTGCTTTCAAAGTTCCTGAGTCATCATTTGAAGCAGCATCATCGGTACTGAAATTCTTTTGTACATTATTAAATTCTGTCATTTCATTGATTTGCTATCCCTTTGTTATATCAGAGAGAGCGAGATGAGAATCTGACTCCCTCTTGTAAATGATAACAATTATATTCATCTAGTCTAGTTTTCTTTGATCATTACAGTTATGAGAGCTGATTATTCAACCTAATAATAGCAGTGGTCATAGAAACAATGACAAAAAAGTCACTAAATCAGGAATAAATATCAGGGGTACACTGTTCTCTAGTACTGATCAGCAATTCATTTTAACACAAGAAAATCATTCTTGAGCAAGTAAGACAAGTAAAATGTGATTATTGCAATTCTTTATTCACACAGGTTTCCGTGTGTTTTCTGACCTCTAATACTGAAATTGCTATAGAAGTCTTTATTCTAAATATCAGTTTGGCTGTAACAAGCCAGAAAAGAAAAACAACCACAAATTTGAAAAATGTATTGTCTGCCATGAGCGTTTGCATCAAAGAGACTGAACAACTGGCTCAAAGCTCTTATATCACCATCTGCAACTCTAAAGGAAAAGCTAGTATCTCTGATTTTTCAAAGGGTAAAAGAGTATGATACTATTTGTTAGATATTCAAAAGATTTGACAAGAGAAGCCTATCAGATGTTATCACCATTGCCAGTTGGCATGCAAATTGTGGGCATGCTGTCCATTTAAACTGTCAGTCTACAAATCTCAACCAGTGTTGGCAAACCCACAGTAGCAAAGGACAGTTGCAAAAATCTCAAGAATATTCTTAAGGATGAGTGTCCACTCTGTTTAAAAGTTATATGACACTGGGTATGGTGGCACAGACCTGTAATTTCAGCATTCTGGAAGCCTGAAGCAGGAGGATCACAAGTTCGAGTCCTATGCACTTTAGCAAATTAGCAAGATCCTAAAATAAAATAAAATAAAAAATAAAAATAAAAGGGTCTGATGACACAGTTTAGTGTGAAGGCCCTGGAAAAAACAAAACTAAACAAAAAAGATATGGCAGTGTATTTTGCATAAGAAATAAATAAGCCTTTGGAGAAAACTTTGTAGAGCATCATTTGATATTAGACATGGAGGGTCGTACATTATTTCATGTGACTGTCTTGAAGATATAAATAAATGCTGGCAATTCTTTCCCCTCAGTTTTCCCTGAGAATCCATGAAAGACTATATGATAAAAGATATCACTTCTTCCCAAATATGATGCACTGTAAGATAATTCCAAAAACAAAAGTGGACTTCTTCTCCTTTTAGAGATTTTACAAAATTCTCCCAAGCTATATTTAGAAGAAAAAATATGCAAGGATAATTAAGTTTTTTCATAGTGACAATGAGAAGGAATTTTCTTTGTCACAAGTTAAAACAAGATTTTTAGATACAACAGTTACAATCAGTGTGATAACTGAACAAAGACAGATGAGGAGTGGTATAGCCATTCAGCCTCAGATTGAGCCTCCTGAATCCAAAAATATGAAATCCAAAATGCTCCAAAATCCAAAAGTAAATACCAACATGATGTTTCAAGTAGAAAATTTCATTCCAGGAAACTGTTTCATGCACCAGATTATTAAAGAATATTATCAAAAGTTACCTTCAGGCTTCATGTATAAAATATATATGAATAATAAATGAACTTATTTAGATTTGGGGTTCAATCCCAAGATACATAATTACACATATGCAAATATTCTAAAATCTAGTAAAAATCCAAAATATTTCTGGCCTCCAGTATTTCTGATAAGGGTTATAGTATATAGCATTTAAATGTAAGTTATGTGTAAGCAGAGTTCACATGTATTTTATTCATGACCATTTTACTCATCTTGTTATCTCCATAGTGCTTAGAACATAATAACCACTTGCAGAATGAATAAAGTAGTACAGAAAAGGAACTATAACACATGCACACCCAGCATAAGAAAAAGATAATATCATGAATCAATAAAAAAACAAATGTTTTATTTAAAAAGCACTGAGAAAATTGTCATTTAGGAAAGCAATCTACTGCTTTAATCCTCATCTCACAGAATATATGAATAGAATTTGACTTCATCTATAATTAAAGTATACAAAAAGGGAATTCATTTACAAAAGAGGAAAAGAACAGAGGTAACTATAAATTCAATCTTTAGGTTAGGGATGGGAGACCCTGATAGGAAGGGGAAGAGTATTTTCTTTATTTAAAGGCAGTGTCAGATATTACCCAGATATTTTCATATGAAGAATTCAGGGCCTCTGGCTACAGTCAGACACCCTGTGTATAACCCAACTTCCAGAGCAAGCATTCACATGGGAATGTCATTCACTGGAAGTAACATGGTGTTTCTGCCCAATTTTTACATGCCATTTGTAACTTTGGTGTTCTGTACAATACTAGTTTATGAGGTAGGAAGACTTTAGAATTCATGCATCTTGTGATGTAAGTCTGTGCCAGAGGAAAAGGTATTATTGTGTTTGAAGCTTGCTTCTCAGATAGTTAAGTGTGGCACCGGAGACTTTGTCACCACCAGATCCACATCAGATCTGCCGAATCAGAAACTCAGAATTGGGCCCAGCACCTGTGTTTTTCAACATTTGCGGTTGATGCTGATGTGTGTTAAAGTCTAAGAATCACTGGTTTAAGTGAAACAAACCACCATCCGTGCTGCAGCTGAATCCACAGCCTCTTTTCAGGTCAATTCTGCTTTCATTGCAATTATGAAAAACTATCATTTTCACACATCACGGTCATATTCTCTTGTCCTAGGTCCTCCAGAAAAATTAGCTCTTGAAAACTCCATCTGTTATCAGGACATTTACATCACGTTGGTACCCAGAAAACTTTTCATAGCCCCGTATATCCATAAACAAAAGAAAAAATGTCAAAAGTATCTTACATATCAAGGTAGGATAGAATGAAATAATCCAACTCTAAACCTGCCCCAAACACAAGCTACCATGAAAACTATTCCAGAGAGAGAGAGAGAGAGAGAGAGACAGAGAGACAGAGAATGCAAGCAATCACAATCACCTGGAACTATTAGAACATTATGAAGAAGTACTAGATGATACCAAATGATGTAACAATTTTGAGGAAAGAGATTATACTGGTAAGACAAACTGATATCCACATCTACCTTTTGTCCCAAAGGCATTCATTTTATCTTTAATAATACCCTATATAAATACATATGGTTAGTAAGAAAATTCCCAAATCTTTAAGAGAAAAGTGGCAGAAGATCACAAATTGACAATTCAGAAAAGGTAAATTAAAATACCTAATACATAGGTGAATGCAAAACTAATGAGTCTTTAGTAATGAAAGACAGAAAATGAATTTATATTGTTGAGTTTTAATTTGCTGAGTTGTCAGAAATTATAAAAATAACAATGCTAATAAAAGTATTTAATTATCAACAATATCCTAGAAGGAAATTTGACAAAATATAATATGAACCTCAAAATGCTTAATCACTCTGACTCAGGACTCTGAGTCAGAACCCGGTTCTAAAGAAGTGGACAGGATATGGACAAGGATTCGTATTTAAAAATGTTTACCTTTAAGTTTCTTATAATACCATGAATTAAAATGATCCAATTGCCAGCCGGGCGTGGTGGCGCACGCCTTTAATCCCAGCACTCGGGAGGCTGAGGGAGGAGGAGCGTTGTGAGTTTAAGGCCGGCTTGGGCTACAAAGCGAGTGCAAGTCCGGCCTGAGCTACACAGTGCGACCCTGCCTCAAAAAACTAGGGCCGGGAGTCTGGCTCAGTGACTTAAGTGCCTGTCTGACAGGTGCGAGGTTGTGAGTTCAATCCCCGGTGCCGCAAAAAAAAAAAGAAATCCAACTGTCAAATTATAATAACATTATGAAAAGTTCAAAAAATATTTGTGAAAATACAGTGTATTAAATTGAATATATATAGCAGGAGTTCAAGTATAGGAAACATAAGCAAATATACATATTGAAATTTTAATAGCATTCATTTCTGAGAGAAAACTGTGGGTGTTTTTTTTTTATTTTGCCACATCTTCAACATTTTCAATAATAAATAAAAATGACATGCTCCTTTAAAAAACATTTTAAAGCGTATCCCATTAAAATCATATTTAAAATATTTGGGAACTATTTGAGAGTGAATAATCTTTCTTAGAAACCATAAACCATTGTAACATTTAATGAGCTTTAATTATACAGTTATTTCATTAAACTTAATGTTAATTAAAATTTCTGTAAAGCAGGTTCATTTTTCCATTGACTTACATTATGAAATCAGAGATATGATTGCATGCAGAATTCTTCTATTATATATAATTACATTTTTCTGAAAGAAAAAAATGACACACATTTCCTGGCTGTGGTTGGTGAAGGAATATGCTAAGTGCTTCAGTAGAATTTTGCTGCTACCATAGGCCCCTTCTTAGTACCTCACCTGCCTTCTAGAATGATGTCCCATGACAGGAAATATTTCTCAGATTTCTCTGTTTTTCTACCTTTTCTGATACATTTACTATATACATATACATATATATGCATATATGTATATATATATGAAATATATTTTATTAACAATCACGAAGGCTTCCTTGAAATCATTTTACTCTAAGGTTTCAGATCCTGGAAATAAAGAGAACAGTATTCATCTATTTCAAAATGGGTAAGGGTAAAATGGATTTTCAAATGTTTTCTGCAAAATAATGCAGGAAAGAATGTTGTTTTGCATGTTGTTTTAAGCCAAGGCCAAAGATAAGCATCTTCTCCCTCGAAGAAACCACTACTCAGTTTTTCTAGATAACTAACCCATTTCAGTCTTCTGTTTTCTACCAGTCATTGGTGCCTTATCATTCAACTGCAGTGTTTGTTGAAACAGACAGGAGACATGTACCAGCTGGGTTCCTTAAATAATGTGATCAGTCCTGCACTGTTCCAGTATGAGTAAGTAGCTCAAGCAACTGGCTTTATGGCCACTTGGATACAGAAATAGAGCAAGTCAAGAGAGAAAGCATATTCAGTGATTGACACATCAGCTGGAAAGCCTCCTGTAGAAGGGCTGGACAGGGGCACAGGTGCTCAGGTTGACATGCAGCACACATTATACTTAACAAGCAGCATAATTGCTATACCTCAGCCTGCCCAGCACACATATACCCATGGAAGTCAACTCAGAAGTGGGCATTTTCTCCAAGTGAAACCTCTGTCAGACCCTGATTTCTGGCTTAAGAGAGATGATCATTTCCCATACCATTTGATGGGAAATGCAGCACTAACATTTGGAGCAGATATTAGTCTTAAAAATCATGAATTCAGACACATAAATGCCTAAATTTATGTGCCTACTGTTTATTATTATTTACTTCTCAAGTTGCCATTTCTGCTGGTGAGTTGTTTCATGGATGTCTCATTCTTCCTTTGATAAATAGCCCATCTTCTCTCTCTCCCCTTTCCTTAGAACCCTATCTGCATTCAAATACCAGCTCTGTTACTTCATTACTGAGGAAATTTGAACAGAGTATTTAACTTTTTTGTGCTTTCCATTTACCTGTGTCACATGTGAGTGATAATAATAGACACCCACCTCAAAAGGCTGCTTTGAAGAGAAAATGAATAAATGGATATTACTAGGTTCTTGCACATAGTAAATGCTAGGAGAAGTTTACTGGTGTTCTTACTGCTTAAGTTCCTGGAAATTTCCATGCTACTTCTATGTCATTGGCCAGTTTTATCCAGAATTCTTCCTTGGACTCATAGGGCCATTAATTGCTGATACAAGTCACCATATTTTTTAGTGTGACATTTATTCCAATTAGGACCACACAAGTCACCCACCCACCAGGCTTCTTTAACCAGTAGCCCACACTCAGCTATTTCTGAGTCTCTTGAGCCATAGCAAACCTCAGATATTCTGCAGTCCCATATCACCAGGGTTTCAGGAAATGTGTGGTGGGTCAGGGTTTATCCCATAGTTTCTCTGCCTGAAAATTCACATCAACTCTTTGATTTCTACTCTACTGAACCTATACAGTGTACTATGTGAGGGAAAGGAGGAAAAGGAATTTTCTATATGGCTTGTTCTAGACTGCAGGTCAGTGTGCCAGTGAATTTCGATTGTCAACTTGACTAGATTAACAAAGGTAAATGGATCATGCTGGTGCTATACAGATAAATGTGCTGTTTAAGAAGTGGGCTAAAGTTGAAGAAGTAGGCCCTTGGGTGTGCGCCTTTGGAGAGTCCCCAGTGTTCTTCCTGGCCTCTAGTAGTGTCCTTCTGTCTTTTTGCCATGATATCCTGGCTTGTATCCAGCTGACCATGGACTGAGCCCTCTAAATAGATGAGCAAAAATAAACGTTTCCACCTTTGCCTGTCAGGTACTTTGCTCCAGTGATGAGGAGGCTAACTAATGCAGTCAGGTAACTTCTCCCAGCCTTACTGAGGTAGAATTGACAAGATTGTATAAGTTTAAGGTGCACAACGTGATGGTTTAGTATATATGGGTACCTATATGAAAGAGCAATTATTACCACATTTAATTGACAAATCTATCATCTTACAAAATTACCGATTTTTGGTTTTCTTGTTTTATGGTAAGAACATTTATTACCTATTTTCTTAGCAAATTTCAAGTATACAATATAATAGTCAACTATGGTCACCATGCTGTGTGTTCAATCCCCAATATTCACTCATTTTATAAATGCAAGTTTATACTCACTGACCAGTGTCTTCCCATTTCCCTCATTTTACCATCCCCTAGGCCCAGAAAGCCATCATTTTATTCTCTGTTTCTATGAGTTCAGTGATTTTTAGATTCTGCACATTAGTGAAAGCATGCAACGTTTGCCTACCTTGTCTCACTATTTTCAATTTGCATAATGTTTTCAAGATTTCCTTTTTTATTGTTGAGTGATATTCCATTGTGTGTGTGTGCACCTCAATTTGTTTGTCCATTCAACCTGCCTGCTAGATCAAAAAATGTAAAGGATGAAATGGTAGGTATTTCCAAAGCTTTTATCTCCCATACACATGCCCCAGTCATATATGCTTGCTCCCAGTGAAGCCTGCCAAGAGATTAACAAGAAATAGGTAAGATGCTTAAATATAACATTTACATTTTTCATAGTTATTACACTATTAAAGTGATATTCTAAAAGAAAATATAGAGAAATACACTGATATCTAAATTTTAAAGCAAACATACTTTTTCAAAAAATCATCTAGTTTTTATGTCAATATTTTGGCATAAGTCCCCAGCCAAATAGATTATTAATTTTCCTAGGTGATCAGTTTATATTTCAGGCAAATGAATTCTCATAACTACCATACAAATATAATTGGTGTAAGAGATTGACCAAGCATTTTAAGTTAGAACAAGTGTCTTGCGAGCATATGTATAATCACTTTCTAGAGCAGGAACTTCAATATCTGCCAAAGAAATAATTACTTACAGAGAAAAAATAATAGATTGAGCCATTCAGTCTAAGTATCTTTGGGGTTTCCATGACAACTACAATTAGTACCATTTAACAAGAAAACAATGTATTTGCTAGCTCAGAGCCGTAGTCAAATACATATCCACTAATTTATTTCTACAATTAGAAATACAAAGACAATTGACAACGGTGTCTTCAGTGCTCCTGTACATGCTTTTCAGTATTTCTGAAGCAGTGAGCCAATCACATCATTAACATAAACAATACTGAACCTGTGGGCTGTGAAACCACTAAGATAAATGTCTTCGCTAATCTCATCTGAACACTTACAATCACCCCAAATCAATTATTCTCTATAAGATAAAGAACTGACAAAGTATTTGTTACAAAATGGTAAAAAAAAAAAAAAAAAAAAAATCCCCAATGGATTCTCCTGACATGGCTTCATTTTTGATTAGGAAAATCACTTTGAGTTACAGAAGTTAACTAAAGGCAAATCAATAAGTCCGATCTGTCAGCATTTCATGACTAGGCCCATAAAAACTTTCTGATCACCCTTTTCTCTTGGCTTTGCTTTTAAGAATGTGGAAATATGGCCACATCAAATGTGAGCATATAAACTTGGGTGTGATTACTGCCTGCCTGTGGCTGAGTCAGCACCGAGTTATGTCTTGGAAGTAATGGGGTTTGACAGTCTTGCCTTTCCTATAGGGTGCATGTTTTGTCACAATGCACTCCACTGTTGGCAAATTGTATACATCAGCTTTCTTTGTCTATTTGATACTATAATTTGAAGTTTCCCACAAGTAGTAAGTTGATTTGCTTTCAATGTGTTTTCCTGTAAAATGGAGCAGAAAAGACAGCAACATTTCTATGTGACTTTGGTAATAATGACAGCTACCTTGTATTGATTATCTGAGAACATTTTGCAAGAATCATCTCATTTCATCCTCAGAGCAATCCCGCAAGGAAAGTCTGATTGCTCTTATCCACACTGTACACCTCAAAAGACTCAGCCAGTGGCTAAGTAAGGGTTTGAACCTAAGAGCCTGGCTTAGGGCTCTGTGCTGCAGTGCTGAAGTCTACAGCCCTTTCAATTCTCCAACCCAATACTGTTAATCAAAGAATTGCATACAAACCTATCTCACATTTATTTTTCAAGGTATTATTTGTTCTGCTAGGTAGAGGGATGCAAAGGAAAGAATTAAATCACAAAAACTATAGGTGAGACCCTAGTTCTGTCACTCATCTGCTGTATGACCTTGGGGGAAGCATCTGGATCTTTCTGAACCCAAGTTTCTTCAACAGTGATACGCACTCTACCTAGCTGTGGAGTATCTTAAGTGGGATATATTATGTCCATAACAGGTAATGAGTGCTCTGAAAATAGACTCAATAATTATCCTGACTCCTTGGAATCAGATTCATGTCTGACTCCAGCTCTACCAGCTGCCCCAATAAGCAAACTTTTTTCTAAATAAATCTAAGCAACTTGTCTTTATGCTCTGATTCCTGTTGGTGAAGTGAACAGACAGGCTTCCTTTCATTTTAAGTGAGGAAAACTCACATGCATGCCTTTATACATAGTGTTATCAGGAGAAGTTTCCAATCCCAGGGAGCCTGTCATTTTCTAATGAGGAAATTTTACAGTTACGAAAAGGTCACCTCATATAAAACAAGATCATTCAAGAAGGAAATTAAATGGGGTCTGAGTTGCGACTGCCAAGTTGTGCTGAGCCCAGAGTGTAGAGGTTTTAGAAAGGGTTCTATGAGGTGTACAAAATTCAACTAAAAGGGCTAAAATGAGATTATTTCCGGACTCAGCTTAACTTGACAAAAACAGGAGGGTTCTTTCTATCTGAAGGCATTGAAATAGATCTTGCAGAGGCCCCAGAAAGAGCAGCTGCTAATATGTGTGGTCCTAAAAACAGCACTTCAGACTAACCTTCCTTTCCAGGCTTGTGATCTTTCTGGAAAATTAATGTCTGGTTCATTGAAAAATCCACACTATTTGCAATAAAAAGCCCCTGGGCAGTCTGGGCAGTCCTGACTTGTGCACAGATCTACCTACACAGATCTGTTCCTGTACTCCGTGAAGTGAGGGGGTGAGCAAGAAAACGACTGGTGCCCGTAGTAGTATCTTATGATTCAGGGGTTTTACAGGAAAGAAATGTAGACTCTGGGTGCCTTGCAAATCCATTTACATCACCAGCACCTCAAAACAGGATTGATGTCTAGAAGCTTACCCCTCTTTTCTGAATTTCCAAGTTTCAGGAACTTGAAATTCAACACATTGTCTTTGAAAGCCCTTGTACTCATTTAAAAGCTATATCCTTAACTTTAAAAATAACAACTTTGAGTTTGGTGTTTATTAAATTACCTCAGTAATCTTGAGGCATGGGAAAGATATATGAACCAAAAATGCAATTGGAAAATTGGACTTAAAACAGCTTATGCACATAGATATATATGCATCTATATAGATATGTATATGTTTATGTATATGTACATATACCCCTATATACATATAAATGTGAAACATACATCCTCACACATATGTATACATATGTACACAAATACACACCTCTGTGTACAGTCATGTGTCACATAAGGATGGAGATATGCTCTGAAAATTTATCAGTAGGTGGTCACTTCATTGTGCACACCTCAGAGGCTGAATTTTAAGATGGTTATGTAATCTATGGGTCACTGTCACATTAGTAGTTCATCACTGAGCAAAATATCACTACGTGGTGTGTGACTGTATAAACTTACATACAGTTGCCTGCTGTGAATGGTCTTCGCGAATCATCACTGGTACTCAGCCAAACCTCCATAGGGACTACAAGGCAATATTTTTCATTACCATATTTCTTCTAGTCAAAACCCAGATGGCCCTCAATAAAGAATGCTCCCCCTATAACCTGCCCCAGGCAAAGTCTGACTTTGTGTGATGCAGTCCTGTTTGAGACATCTGTTTTTATCCCCAAAGGACCACAGTGATTTTTATCTAGAATGAAGTTTGAATAGAGTAATGCAAAAGAAAAAAGACCATTGCTTTCTTTTTTCTTTCTATTTTAAGGGGATTTTTAAATAGTGTTCCTTAGATTTGGAATCTTAAGGAAAGCAGTTTTGGAATTACACCTTTAAATTCGTAGCAGATGGCTGGCAAGGAGCTCTAGAAGGTCAGATGTGCAGTACACAGAATGCAAATAAGACAGCTTAAACAGTTATTTTACAAACTCCTAACGCTAACAAAGATCTATCCTTGAGATACATTGATATTCTCTTTCAACTTTAAAATCAATCATGAATAATTTTAGTCACTTTTATGTAATTATAGTAAAATAATAACAACATGAAAATAGCAAAAATAAACTTCTTTCTATCCCATCCAACACTGATTGGAAAATTATCCTGAGTGATTAAAATTTAGCATCTAGGAAGCTGAAAAAATAAACAAACAGACAAAACCTGACAAGTATAAAGAAAACAATGAAAATCTACCCCCAGGGAAGTCAGCATTTTTCCTCTTCATTGCCAGCAGATATACTGATTAGTAAGCATACTTGTTTCCTTTTGCATACAGAAAATGTTTTAAGATTAAATAAATTTTATAGTTCTTGTGCTGAACAAGGTTAGAGTTTAATAGGACAAGCATATATACATATGGCAATATCCAGAAAAGGTAGAAATGCACTGGCATTTTAAAGACTCCTTATTTTAGTTCTTGAGTTCTCAGTTGGCTGCATAATAATTCCTGTGACAGCATCTATGATGGTCAAACAAAGGATTTAGGTAGTTTGTTGAAAAGCAGCAGCAGTTGAATTCATAAGCAAGAGAAATTCAATATACTTGTAATTACCTTTCACAATAGAAAATAAATGGGATAAAACACCAAGAAACAGAACTACTTATTCCTCTCAGATTACCTGAATTCTAAAAGTAGGGAAGCTTTTATTATTTTCCTCTTGCACGATGCCATCTGGGATCTTGACCACATGCAAAACAAATCTCTGGTGATCATTTGTAAATGCATTATGAAAATATTTAAATGTTCCTCAAAATTGAAAAATGAGCCTCCCACTCCTCTAATACAATTATTTTCAGTTTTATTTGGTATTTTCCAGTCATTTTTACACTTATGTTTTACACATTTGCAAAGATAGAACTGGTGATTTCTTGCAATCTATTTTATCAATAAGATAAAATATCTTTATCTTTCACTCAAAGTTTTAAAGACATTTGAAAATATTACAAAGAGTTGCTAATATTCCTTGATGTAAAGGATTTTCATTTTATATTATTATTTAGCACTGAACGTTTAATTTGCTTCCAAATTCTTACTGTTGTAGATTTTTCCACAATATGTATCTTCATATATAGTCCTTTTCCTTCTGTTCAATTGTTTTCTCAAGATAAATTATGAGAACACAACATTCTTGGATCAAGTTGCATACTATTTTTGTGGTTGACTGATAGGGTAATATTAATTTCTTAAAAGAATATTTCACTTTACCTTGCCATCAGCGGTGTGTATGGATACTCTGCTTCTAAATTTTTGTGAGAATTTAGAGTATATAGGGGCACAATGGAGGAAGATGCTTCAGAATAAAAGGGAGGCACATAAAAGGATGATATTGGGTATTTAATGAGTGTTGAGTGAATGAATGAATGAATAATTCATTTTCAATTGCTCAATTCCTGCTTTGGAAGAAAAACCAAGTGAGAATAAAGCATCTGTCTAGCACAAAGAGTGGTCCCATTTTCTTCCAACTCTTTGTTCAGCCGTGGAGAAAGCAGTCATTTCCTAATAATTTAAAAATAGAAATAAGATGTGCTGTTCAATGGGATTGTTTTTATTTTAATTGTCCATGAACCTCATAAATACTGCTATCATAAGGAAGATATACTTTATCATCATTTCCAATCTTTAAATGAATCCATTTGTAAGGCAATTACCTGTCTACTATGGATTGGCCATCTGTTTCTCCAGTAATTACAGAAGAATCACTGAACCACCGGATGCATTTTTTTCTTCATGTTCTCATTGAACTGCATGGTTCTGGTTTTAAAACAAGAAAATAACAAAATCTTTTCTTCCTACAATGCCTGTGCAGTCACGTGCTCTGTGTATATATGAAAATGGCTGTGTCCACATGCTCTTTTTATCCCAGGTTGCTATTGTAAAAATGGCAAAAAGATACTGCTTTCCCTGGATGCTTCATGATAGCCACACCAGTAGCAGTGGCAGCTACCAGACACTGGTAATTTGCTATTGACCAGAAGGTGCAACTTGCTAAATAAAACTTTACATGTTTCTCTTATGATAGTAACACCCCAATATGCTAAGTATTGATGTACAGAACTAGGTAAGAGAGAGATTATCAGTCATCTAGAGACATACCTGCAGGATGTAAAATTCTAATTAGAAACTCTTGATTCCTGCATATACACTGACAGCAGGCTGTTTTCTCATCTCAGATATGGGAGAAGAGGCTATGGTACAAAAATGCTCTCATGCCCACCAGCTGCTTGACATTGGGCAACTGATTGCCACCCAAGTAGGTGGGCCGCAACCTTCTTATCTGTGAAATAGGTGATTGACCTGTGCTATCTTAAAACTCCCACCAAGTTTGCTTCTACCAGTTTCAATAAACCCTTCTTAAGTGTTCCTCACCAAACCTTACCTTGATTTCTCACAGCCTCCTGGGTTTGCAACTGTTGATGTCATTTGCCTGGAATATCATTCTTAGCTTTCTTTTGAATTTCTTTCCAGCCTAGGGACTTGATTCAAATACTCTTTTGTCCAGAAAGCCTTCTGTGATCCTTCTAGGTGAGGGCAAGTGCTTCCTGCACTGATAGTTGTCCCACTCATCTGTATGGTTGGTTTACTTCCATGAACTATTGATCAGCCATCGATAATTACAATAATAAACATTCATGAGTGTCTACTAGTCTCAAGCATTTTACTTTACACTGGTGGCAAATCCTTACGTGCATTTAACTCTCAGCATAGTCCTAATAATCCCTTTTTACCTATGACCCACCATGGCTTAGGAGAGGTCATATCTAAGTGGGTGAAAAAAACTGGGCCTCAAAAGCCATCCATTCAATTTCAGAGTCCAAATTCTTAGTTTTTATGCTACATTAGCTCTTTCTGAGAAAAAAAAGTGCTATTTTATCTGTGCTTCACCAACATACACCCATAGCAGAGTTAAGAGTTAAATAAATACTAGATAGTTGGGTAGGTCATTAAATGAGTAAATGAGGTTAATGAATATAAAAAAGTAATAATAACACAATAATAATAATCACAATAGCAAATAAAATAATAACAAAGATGGAGAAAGTACAAGATAAGAAGCCCAAAAGAGGGATCCTTGCTATGATTTCTGGTCTATAATTTATATGCCTTTTGCTGCAAAGATAACTAAAATTTGACTGCATTTTTACGATAGAGATTACCAGATTTTTGCCTCCCTGTCTTATGCCTGAGCTAAAGTAGCTAACATATGGTGGTACCTAACATGAAATATGTGCTATTAAATATTAATTTTACTGAGCACCAAACCATCTTTCTTGTGAGATGGCAAGTGTCACCCGAAGAGATCTCATATGGGTAATTTTTAAGTGTTCAGGGACATTGTGAATTTGAGTACATCTTCAAGACCTTTGCTCAAAGAAAATTCATCAGAATAAGAGACCAGTGCAGTGTTACCTTCAGGATGAGACAGAACAAATTAAGATAAGGACATGTACTTTGTTACATTTTTCCAAGCAGGAAAAAAAAAAAAAAAAGACAGTGTGAAGATGAAAAAGAAGTAGGTAGGAAAGAGGAAAAGGTTAAAAAGGAGAAAGAAAAAGAGAAACAGGAAGTATAGGAGAAGGAAAAGATAGAAAGAAGAACTGCAGGAAATTTGAGGGGTAGATGAGGAAGAGCAGAGATAGATGAAGAGAACGCAAGCCTCTGCTAGCTGACACTTTCCCTGACCTCGACAGGGGACACAAACTGTGGACAAAGTGTTTTCCTAAAAATAGGAGACCTTAGAGCAGCATGGCCTCTCCCCAGCCTCCGACTCCCAAACAGGATCATCTTTTCAAAACTAAAGTGAGGGCCGGCTTGGGCTACAACGCGGCGCAAGCCGATCTGAGCTACATAGTGCGACCCTGCCTCAAAAAAACCAGGGCTGGGAGTTTGGCTCAGTGGCTTAAGCGCCTGCCCTAGCAGGCGCGAGGCTGTGAGTTCAATCCCCGGTACCGCAAAAAAAAAAAAAAAAAAAAAAAAAAAAAAGAAACTAAAGCGAGGAAGTTAGAATAAATGTTTTTTCTCATTTCTTCCAGATATGAAACATGAATGACTCCATATAGAGTCCTGCTTTTGATTCTTTTAATCACTGCCTGAAAATTGAATATTACAAATAATTTCAATCTTTTTTATGCAATATAAAATATCAGTGCAATTATAATACAGCAGCCAATTTTCTGTATCAACTTGTCTACCATGGTTTGTCTAGACATTTGGTCAAATATTTTGAGTATGTGTGTTTCTGGATGCGATTAACCTTTAATGAGTAGACCAAATAAGGCAAATTGCTCTCCCCAGTGTGACTGGGCCTAACCCAATCAATTGAAGACCTGAAGAGAAAAAAATTCCTGCTGATTCTCCCACCAGTAAAAAAGAGGGTTTCCTGCCCCACTGCTTAAGTTGGGATACGGGTGATTTCCTACTTTCAGACTCCATTCGAAATATCAGCACTTCTTGAGTTTTGAGCTTCCCAGCTTTCAAATTTGAACTTACATCGTTGACTATTCTGGTTTTCAAGTCTCTGGACTTGAAGTAGAATGAAATCATCACCTCGCTGAATCACCGGGTTGTTGTTGACTATAGATTTTGGGTCTGCTTGGCCTCCATAGCCCACAAGCTAATTCCTAACATCAAAAAATTATATATATATATATATATATATATATATATATATATATAGAAAGAGAGAGAGAGAGAGAGAGAGAGAGACAAAGAGACAGAGAGACAGAGACAGAGACAGACAGAGACAGAGAGACAGACAGAGAGAGTGTGCTTGTCAGTTGTATTTCTCTAGAGAATGTCAACTGATGTACGGACCATGATAGAATAAAGGTCAGCAAATGCTGAAAATTTCCCTCTTTTCTGAAATTGCAAGTTTTCCAATCAATCTTGTGGACTTGATGAGGTACATAAGAACTAGGATTCAAGTCACAGGAAGATTTCTAGAGCATAAAACACTGAGCGAGAGTTCCCTAAAATCACTGATAAACACAGGTCTTCTGGCCTTCAAGTTATACTTTCCAAATACCCCAGGTCTCTGAGCCACCAGTTCCTCCTCTGTGGTACCTTAATGTGCACCAGGTGCTTTTCAAATATTGAACCTCCAAGTCTACAGCATGCCTCTCCTTTTCAACAGACTGTTCAGCAGACACGGCCTTCTTATAAACTGTCAAATTTATTACTGTAACATTTTTTTCAGGTAAATTCATTTCAAATTATTGATTTGCTTAATGGAAATATTTTTGGGAGGCATTTGAGTGGTATCATACTTTAATATTTACCCTTTCTGATTTTCTGCATATCCCTTGAAGGGAAATGAAACTTTATTATTTAGAATTCTTAATTGCAAACATATTGAAGACTTTATGTTATAGACACTGTCAAGGAGAAAGTGACATACAATGTGTATATGCCATGAAAATGAGAAAGAATTTTAAAAATAGTGACACATTTATCCTCAAGTGCTTTTCAAAGGTTTGTGAAAGACCTCAACTTCAACAATGTAATGTGGCAAAAGAATTATGTCTGGATTACATGCCTTTTTTTTTTTCTATTTAACAGGGTTTAAATTGGATCAATAATCTAAAATACTCGTTTTGAAAATTACTTCACAAAAAATAAAAAGATTAAACATTTGGTGCTTTCAGCTGTAGTCTTTAGAGACAGCCAAATGGCATTATCACTTGTTCTTCATTGTCTTTTTGTTCTAAATAATCCCTAGTATAATGATTAGTAATAATACTTAAATTAACCAAAAAAGCAATTAATTCTGTTCATAAGTGAAAAAGAATTAAATCTATAAGAACTTCATTCAGTCTGAAATTTTACATAGCAATTAAAGGATGTATTTTTCACTAAGAAAAGTATTTTCAGCTATAGATTTAAGTGTAACTTTTGAAGTTAGCTAGATTTATGATTAACTGTTTATATAGTTTGTCATGGGGAGATTTAATTTTTGATAAGTAATAACTTGATACAATAACATATGTCCCAGGCTTTATCATTTTTTAAAAACAAATGTCAAATAATCAGGCATGGTGGAGCACACCTGTAATCATAGCACTCAGAGGCTTAGGCAGGACAGTCACTGTGAGTTAGAGGCCAGCCTGGATTACACAGTGCATTCAAGGTCAGCCTGTACTACATAGCAAGACCCTGTCTCAAAAAACCAAAACAACAAAACAAAACAAATGAACAAAAAGTGGCAAATGCTGCAATCCAGTATATACGGGCCAAGCTTAAGGGTATAAAGGCATCAGAACTGAGTAATCTCTACTATTAAATAATCTTCCATTTTCATGATATCAAAGTAAGAGTTTAGAAATGAAACATATTACCAAAGTGCCGATTAGAAGTAAAAATCAGTAAGTAATTGCTACAGGCTTAGCATTATAGAGATGATGTGAGGAACAGAAAATAAAGATCCTATGGAACTAAGGAGTAACTCATAATAGAGAAAATAACCAAGTGAAAATGGAAGTCAACAGTCAGATAGCTTGCATGATATTGGTGAATTATGTAATTTGAGATTTATATGTCCATTAAATGTGATAATCAAAATTGATAGTGTCCACATGAATCTGAGAAATCCAGATTTGGTCATACATAAAACCTGGTTATCTCTTAGAGGTCTGTTTGCTCTGTATTTCTATTACTGCACCTACTAGTAGTCACATGAGTACTCTTACCTTGCAGGTCAGTACACTGGAGGCTTTCTTACAGTCACTGGAGTTTGCTTTATAAATTGGTTTATCCAACTATCAATCTCTTTTGACTTACTGATCATGAGCCAAATGAAGAGGAATCACACATTATGGAATAGTTTCCAGTTTAGAGTCACAGGCACAACTTTAAGGTACTGTGGCAATATAAACACAGCTGAATTACAGCTCAAGCCTCACGTATGAGGTGGTGATTAATGTGCCACTTGCATAAATAGAAAAATTAATCAAACAATAGATTAAGTGGCATAAGTGATATCAAAACATAAGCCACAGTCCCTTAAGGAAATAATTACTTTAATACTGATACGAGAAGTAATTAGTAAAGACAAAATCCACTGCATGTAGCATCATATAAAACTAAGCTCCACAGCAGTTCATAAAAGGATAAGACAGACTTCTGTTTAAGATTCTTGGTACATTTTACCCACCTGCATATACAGATTGTCTTATCAGGTAAGATATTTAATCAAAGTGAACTTTTCCAACACATTTCTGAAAGGGCTAAATTTGGTGAAGAATACTAGTGGATCATTTGAATTAAATATTAATAAAGCCCCAGAAAGTCCAGTCAATAACATTAACTATGTACCTACTAAGAGTAACACATTGAGCCTGCTATTTTAATAGTTATCTATATAATCTCTATGGACTATACTAAGAGAATGGGTCATGATAAATCTGACTTAGCCATGAAGGACCTTTAAGTTACCATCAAACATGAATACAGCTGTTGTTATGAACTCACAGATGATGTTTTTGTTTTTGTCTCATAGATGTATATTTTGTACTTAATGAAGATGGTCTTTAAGAGTTGGATTTTTGTCATATGTTCCTCTTATGTATATAAAAACAGGGTAATATAAGAAAAAGGAATGGGCTGTTGTATTTGTAAGGACATCTGCATCACAATTGTTGCATAACTATCAGTGATTATAAGAGCATCTTGATTTCAGAAACGTTCAAATGTAGCAAACATGCGTAAGAGCAAGTAACAAGCCTCTACATATCCACTATCCTGTTTGAGACAAAGAATAATTCTCATTATCATTAAAGCTCTTGGCACATGTCTCCCTGTCTTACCTCTCTTTCACCCAACATAACTGCTACCTGGAATTTTGTGTTTGGCATCCCCTATTTTCTCCCTACACTTTTATCAAACAGTTCTCCTTGGTGACATACTGTTGGGTCTCATTTTTCAGCACACATAGGCTCTAAAAGTTCCTACCAGTTGCTTAGGCCAGCATTGCTACCCTAGCTTGTTTGACTACGGGAAAATGTGTGCAATGTAACACCTTTTACTTGCTGAGAAAATGGTCCCACCTGGGAAACATGGGCGCCTCCAACGCTGAAGGACTGCTAAGCAGGAAGGGAGGATAGGCAGATTGAGGCCAGATTGTAAAAGGGCCTGAAAGCCCATGAAAGAATTTAGATTTCATTCTGATGCTGTCAGAACCATCTGGTCTGTTTTAAAAGATGTGACATGTTCTGAACTGTTCTTCAGGAGGGTTCCTTCAACACCAGGAAGATGAATTAATGTGAGAAAAGAGAGGAGCCAGGGAAGCTAATTAGAAGACAATTAACAACAGCCCAGTGAATGGTGATACCAGCATGAACTAGGCCAGCTGTACCAATTAAAAAGCATATACAACAGTCAATGGACATATTTCAGATGCACTTACCAAAATCAGTGAAGATAGGGTTGAGAAGGATGCAGAGGAGACAGTTAAGAGGATTTGAATTTAGACAATAAAGAAATTGTGGTGCCCTAAGGAAAAAAAACCCAGAATTTCACAAAAATTGACATTGTAGATTACAATAGTATGCTTAGTTAGGGCCAGAGAATAAAACATAATCATCCATTCATTTAATATTTTTATGTCTGCTACTATCCAGGCAATGTACAAGGCTCTGGGCATAAATATAAATAAAATAGAGGCCCTGTGATATAATAAATAAGAGGCAAATTTGACAATAAATAATTTTAGTGTGTTCAGTGTTATGGTTGATACACTGTGTCAATGTGTGAAGCCTAGAAGCTTAACTAAGTGACTCAGCAGCTCTGCACCCTGGGGTCTAGAGGGCAAGCCATTACCACTCTAGGATGCTGTTCATTGTGTCAATTTTAAAAGGTCAGAATTTTAGCTAAGTGATTCAGCAAGGGGCCAGGGTCCTTACTTTGTAACATCCTCAGCCTGTGCAAGAGGAGGGCACAGAGATGATATGAGTGCTACACCCACTCAAGGGGTGTAGCCTGAGTACAATATGAGGGAGGAAAAGAGGCTTGCTCTGCCCCATCTTTTGCTCTATCTGCTTTTGCTGGCTGCTGTCTTGAAGTGTTGCCCCGGTCTTGTAACCAGCTGATTATGGACAGAAACTTCCATAAACAGTGAGCTAGATAAACCTTTCCTTCCTTCATTTTGGGTGTCAGATCTATATCTATATATATATATCTATATATATATATATATATATATATATATATATATATATATAAAACATACTATACCATACACTATACTATACCATATACTATACTATATGTATGTGTATATGTGTGTGTATATATATATATATATATGTTTGATACTATAACATAATGTAATAATGAATCTTTGTCATATTTTAAATTGGTTAGCATGGCATAATGTAGATTAATTAGCTTTGTATAGACTACTGAGTACAGGCTTAAAGGACCACAGTGCATTAGGTCATCCTTTATTCCAGGAGCCCACCATCTTCCCAGCATGTTGTAGTGCCTAAGAGAAATAGTTGTTGCTTTAAAAGGCAGAATTCAGTAAAGGACGTGGATATGAGGCTAATATAGATTCCTTCCCCTCCTCTTTTCCTATATTTTGCCCATGTCCATTTGGAAAAACTAAATTGCCAGCAAATCAAAAGAGCGCATTTGCCAAGAGATAAGATGAGCCTTTTAAAAGCCCACAAGTAGCTAAGATGTACTTCATCCCTGAGAGGAGAGACCCCATAGGCCATTTGAAAACTCTCTGAGATGGATTCTATGCTTAAGATCAATAGATTTAATACTGAATAGAAGCTGCCATAGTTACCATGGTGAGCAAGGCTGTAGCTCTAATGACAAGGTTTGCATGGATTGTGGGATAAATTCTTTATGAACAGCCTAGGGTTGACACCTTTACACAGCTCATCTCCAGCACATTTCTGCGAGTCAGAGGCCATTCAAAAGATGGTGCTTTTGAAGACAGAGTAGAAACTGGGTCATTTCATTCTGGGGCTTTCAAAGACTGCTCTTCTAAACCAGACAAAGTTCTAAACAACTCCCACACTCAGTAGCTATAATTCAGGACTGTGGCTCTGTGTTTACTTGACCTCATTTCCAAGGATGAAAATTCATCTGCAAAACAAGTAAAAATAGAATTTCCCCAAAGCAAGCACACTTTGGTCAGGGCAAAACCCATTTCAGCAGAGGCCTGTAGCATGCATATGAAGAGTGGGCAAGATTAAAGATATTTATTATGAATTTTTAAAGGAATGAACCAGAGGAAGTGATAGAATGTTATGTTCTTGAATCATAGGTTGTTCAATATATTTTGATCATGTAAATTATTGTGTAGTTATTCAGAAGAGTGTTTCCATATAGACAGTGAGTTTTGGCTAATATACACTTTGAAAACTGAAAGACTATAAGAAGCTACACGTTGGTAACAAAACCAGAAATAGAGCAAATGGTAGATGAGGCTTTTTAAATTAAACTTGATTTTTGAAAAGTTTGTAACTTCACATGCACAAGAAACCTATATACATTTTACCCAGTTTCTACAGGGATTAACATCTTGCATAACTATAGGACAGTATCACAACCAGAATATTAACCTTGTTCAGATTTTCTCCATTTTAGATGCACTCTTCTGTGTGTGTGCATGAACACGTCTATGGATGTATGTAGTTTTGTAAAGTTTTATTTACTTGTAGGTAACTGCCTTAGTTATTTTTCTCATTGCTGAGACAAAACACCCAACACCCAAAGTTAAAGGAGGAAAGGATTATTTTAGCTCACCATTTGTAGAGGTTTCAGTCCCATAGTCAGCTGCCTCCAAAGAGGATGGTATGGCAGAAAGGCATCACAGAGGAGAAACAGTTAATGGCATGACTGGCAGAAGGCAGAAAACAGCAAGAGGAAGGATTCAGCCTGCTTTTCCCTTTAATCCCATTCAGGCTACCAATCTTTGGGTCATGCCACCCAGAACTATGCTAATTACAGTAAGCTAATTAATACCACACAACTTTAATCCCAGTATCACATGTCCCAGACCTAGCCAGCTCTGAAAAGTTCCACCTATAGCCACATAAGGCTTTAAGGGGACATCTAGATAATATAACATTCCATTCCCAGCCCCCAAAGACACATGAACATTACGTTATGCAAAAATCATCTAGTCCATCTCCAGGAATGCTGGAGTTCCAACAGTTTCGGAACTGCCGAAAAGTCCATGTCCAAAGTTTCCTCTGAGATTTAAGGTAAACTCTTAGCTACCAGGCCCTGTACAAATGAAAAGAAAGTTAAACACTTCCAACATACAATGGCACAAGATAAACACCCCCATTCCAAAAGGTACAAACAGAGTGATAGAAAGGAATGGGACCAAAGCAAGTCCAAAATTCAGCAGGGCAACCATTAAGTCCTATGGTTCCATGTCTAGTATCTGAGGCAATCTGTGGTAAGATATGAATTCTGAAGGGCTTTGGTGGCTCTGCCCCTATAGCAATGCCAATAGTTATAGCTCTCGTGGCTTCTCTCTTGGGCCAGTTTGGTCAATCCTTACAGCTTTCCTCAAGTGATCTATGTTCCTAGCTTCTTCAACTTTCTGGAATTTCCACTGTACCTTTGGCTTCACTGTAACAGCTTCACACACTGCCCTCTCAGGAGCACACTTCCTGGCCTCCTAGGCCTTCTTATGAAATATAAATGGAAGCTTTCCTGACTCCATAATTCTTGTATTCTACATGCACCTAAAGCCAGCACCAATTCAGTGAAACCAAAGTCTGCCACCATGTGGAGCAGTAGGCATGCTTCCTTTTCTCTTAGCTATAGGGGCTGAGTGCCTGGATTGCTGTGCATTATGAACTGAATCCTGAGGAACAACTTTCCTAGGTCACCACCATTCTAGAACATATTACTCTAGGGTTCTTCTCTTAAAGCAAAGTATTATACCTTTGCAACTTTAAGGCTGCAAAATTGGAGTCCTGCTGGTTTCCGACAACAATAATCTACTCTCACATTACTGAAAGCTAGAAGTTCAACATCAAGGTGCTAGCAAATCTGGTGTCTGGTCCGGGGTTTGCTTCATGCTTGCAGATGACCATTTTTTCCCTATAGTCACATGGTGAAGTAGTAGGACTTTCTCCTCTTCTAAGGGCACTTATACTATCATATGAGTTCTGACTTTATAGCCTGATTCTGAAAGGTCTCACTTTTAAATACTACTACATTGATGATCAGAGTTGCAACATATGAAGGGGGAGCAAAAGCATTAAGACTGTAGCAGTGATACATCCTTAGTAAATGCTGATAGTTGTAAAAGTCATTTGAAGTCACACATATGATGAAGTTTTATAAAACTACAACCCCCAAAAATGTTTACACGCAGAAACAGGTGAAATCTGAATTAGGCATGTAGCTAATTTCTGTGTCAATTCCCATGTCAGTTTTCCAGTTTTGGTAATATACCATGGTTTTATCACATGAAAACATTTGGGGAAGCTTGCGAAATGATAGGAAGCAATTTTCTGTCTTAATTCTACAACTTCTTATGAGTCTAAAATTATTTAGAAATAAAAAATAAAAAATTATTTTTGTCAATTCAAAAAGAAACTAACATTTAGACAGGTTAAGTAATTCTTCCTTATAATAGCCCTCCAACTAATAAAAGACCAAACTGAGATTTTGAGCCATAGGATTTCTGACATCATGTTCAGGATTCCTTATACCCCAGTGATTCTATTACTTATGCATCTAACTTGGACAGATGAACATGAAATTGATAAATGAAGGTCACCTACTTAGATGTAACAACATGGTTAAAGTGAGGAGGTATGCAACCCCCCAAAAAAATAAACAATGAAATAAATACAATCCATCAAAGCCTGGCATGCTTAATCAAAAGTCTATGGGGAGAGCTCCGGTCCGGGAGGGAGCCGCCAGCCCCACCCCCACATGCACTCCGGCCACCACTGGGGAGATTCATGGCCAGGAACCAGTTCAGCTCCAGGAGGCAAAAGCCAGCCCCAACCCCATAGGCACTTCAGTTGCCATTTCAGAGCCAGCATGGGCTGGGAAAAGCAGCAACCAGCCATGTACCAGCACACTCAATGGCCACCATCAGGAACCCATAGCTAGTATTGGCCAGGAGAACCAAAGAGTCATGCTTCAGAGAAATTGTAGCCAATGCAGGAAGTGCCTGGAATCCCACTACTCACTTGTCTAGAAGAACCCAGGAATATGTCAAGACAAAGAAGTAAAAGACAGTCTCTGCCCTATAACCCAAGCAGACCAAGTTCAAGAGACATAAACACGGAAGAGATCGGCAGTCACATACCTGAAGTTTCTGAAGTGATGGCAACTGAAGTAAAGAAATATCTTCATGAAGTTATAAAAGAAATTAAAACAGAAATACTATTTCAGGTAAAAGAAGAAATGAAAAACATAATAAAAGAATTGCTAAACACCTCTAAAGAAGACATAGATTAAAAAAAATACAGCAAACCAGGTCCCGTGGCTCAGCGCGACCCACCAGAGGAATGCCCGGCCAGCCTTGCAGGACACAGAGGTACTCAGCCCAGCCCAGCCCAGGACCCCAGAGCTGCTCATCAGGGACTGACCAGCATAGCTGCAGGGCCTTGGAGAGCTTGGGCTCCCCCCACCAGAGCGCAGAGCGCGTGCGAGCTCCATAATTCACTGGAGTGCCCTGTGCCACATCCTAGAGCTCTCGGGCCCCGCCCAGCCAGAAGGAAGGCCCTGGCACTGTAGACCTGGGATTCACCCAGGCTTGCCTGGTACAGCAGAACCCCTGAACTCCTTGCAGCCAGATTTAGGGTGAGGGCAGCGCCACACTCCGGGGCACACTCTGCCTAGCTTCCTGGGACTGGGAGGCCTTGGCCCCCACCCAGGAAGGTGGAGGCTCCACCCACATGCCCTGGGAGGCAGCCCTCACTTGCTGCACACAAGATCCAGCTCTACTGGGTCCCACGGCTCAGCGCGACCCATCAGGGGAACACCCTGTCAGTCTCGCAGGACACAGAGCCACATAGGCTCTAGAAGAAAATGACAAAACGAAAGACCAAGAGGCAGTCTCAGTCCCACAGCCCACTGAGAACAAACCCAAGAGACACTGAAATGGAACAGTGGGAGTCACACAAATGAACTTTCTGAAATGATAGAAAATGCAGTAAAGAAACAGCTTGATGAAGCTATAGAGAAATTCAAATCAGAAATATTCTCAGCTAAAAAATGAAATAAGAATCATTATTAAAGAAATGTGTGTATCTAAAGAAGAGCAAGATTAAAAAAATAGAAGAACTTAAGAAAATGATCGAAACTTTGAATGAACAATATAAGACACAAACAGAATGCATGAAACAGATGCAAAGGGAAATGCAGGAAATGAAAAATTCCATGGAAAGTTTGAAAAACCGCTTGAATGAAGCTGAAGATACAATCTCAGATCTTGAAGACAGCATGGGAGATCATGGCCACGAAAGAAAAGATCTCCTAAAAATAGTAAGGAACCAAGAAAGAACAATTCAACAGCTGCAAGATGATGCCAAGAGAAATAACATAAGATTAATAGGCATAAATGAAAAAGCAGGGGTCAATACTAATGACCTGAGAAGATTATTCACAGAAATAATAGGAGAAAACTTTCCGAACATGGGAAGAGAATCTGAAATACAGGTAACTGAGGCATACAGAACCCCAATTAGCCATAACCAAAATAAATCTTCAGCCAGACATATAATAATTAGAGTACCAGAAATACAGGACAAGAACAAAATACTAAAAGCTGTCAGAGAAAAGAAACAGATCACCCATGAAGGAAAGCCTATCAGAATCAAGGCAGACTTCTCAACACAAACCTTTAAGTTAAGAAGAGCTTGGAGTGAAGTATTTCAAATCCTGAAAGAAAACAACTTTCAACCCAGATTGATGTACCCTGCAAAACTATCCTTAAAAATTGATGGAGAAATAAGATACTTTCATGACAAAGAAGAACTGAAGAAATTTATGGCCACCAAACCAACACTACAGAGAGTACTGAAAGACACTCCAGAAAGAGACAACAATAGCCACAATCTTAAGAATAACAGCAAAAGGAAACCACTAAGCAGGACAAATAATTAAACAGAAAATGTAGAAAACCAACAACAGAAAGATATCATGACAAGGATGAGCCAGTACATATCAGTTATATCAATCAATGTAAATGGTGTCAACTCACTAATAAAAAGAAATAGACTAGCAGAGTGAGTTAAGAAACAAAACCCAACAATAGGCTGTGTAGGAGAAACACACTTCACTCAAAATGAAATTCACAGACTAAAACTCAAAGGATGGAAAACAATACTCCATGCAACAGGAACCCAGAAAAAAGCAGGGGTAGCTAATATGTTTGCAGACAATGCAAACTTCAAACTGAGAATGATCAAAAAAGATAAAGAAGGTCACTACATACTTGTTAGGGGAAAACTTCAAGAGGAAGAGATTACAATCATAAATATATATGCACCGAATATGGGAGCACCCAACTATGTAAGACAATTCTTAATAGATATGAAAAACCAAATAAACAATAATACAGTTATATCAGGGGACCTTAACACCACACTGTCACAGAGAGACACATCAACCAAACAAAAAATCAACAAAGAAATAACAGAACTGAATCAAACTTGTGAAAAAATGGACCTAGTAGATGTGTACCGAATATTCCACGCATCAACATCAGAATACACATTCTTCTCAGCTGCACATGGGTCATTCTCTAAAATAGACCATATACTGGTCCACAAAGCATGCTTAAGTAAATGCAAAGGAACTGAAATAATTCCATGCATATTATCTGACCATAGTGCAGTAAAATTGGAAATGAATGACAAAAAAACCTACAATAACCGCGTAAACACATGGAAATTAAATAATACTCTCCTACATAACCAATGGGTCACAGAAGAGGTTAAAGAAGAAATTAAACAATATCTAAATTTGAATGAAAATGCACATACAAATGACCGGAACCTGTGGGATACAATGAAAGCAGTCCTCAGAGGGAAATTTATAGCACTAAACTCCCACATCAGAAAAACGGAAAGAACACACATAAGCAACCTAATGCTGCACCTCAAAGTTCTAGAAAAAGAAGAGCAAGTCAAGTCCAAAGCCCAAAGAAGGGAGGAAATTATTAAGATTAGAGCAGAAATTAATGCAATTGAAACTAAGAAAACAATACAAAGAATTAATGAATCGAAGAGTTGGTTCTTTGAAAGAGTAAATAAAGTTGATAAACCCCTAGCCAACCTTATCAAAAAGAGGAAAGAAAAAACTCAGATTCATGCAATAAGAAATGAAAAGGGTGAAATCACTACAGACCCAGGGGAAATACAGAAGATCATCAACACCTACTTTGAAAACCTTTACTCACATAGGTTTGATAACACAGAAGAAATGGACAGATTCCTAGAAACCTATGAATTACCAAAGCTGAGTCAAGAAGATGTAAAGCTGCTGAATAACCCAATTTCAGCTAATGAAATTGAAAATGTAATTAGGACCCTACCAACAAAGAAAAGCCTGGGCCCTGATGAATTCACCGCTGAATTCTACAAGAAATTTAGGGAAGACTTAATGCCAACACTCCTCAAACTCTTCAATGAAGTTGAAAGGGAAGCAAATCTCCCTAACTCATTCCTGGAAACAAGCATTACCCTAATACCAAAACCAGAGAAAGACCCAACAAAAAAGAAAATTACAGACCAATCTCCCTAATGAACATAGATGCAAAAATCCTCAATAAAATACTGGCAAATAGAATGCACCAAGTTATCAGGAAGATTATACACCATGATCAAGTGGGATTCATCCCAGGAATGCAGGGATGGTTCAACATACGGAAATCAATATATGTAATACACCATATCAACAGGGCAAAGGACAAGAACCACATGATCATCTCAATAGATGCAGAAAAAGCTTTTGACAAAATCCAACACCCATTCATGATTAAGACCCTACAGAAAATCAGAATAGATGGTCTCTACCTCAACCTGATAAAAGCCATATATCATAAACCAACAGCCTACATCTTACTAAATGGACAAAAACTGAAAACTTTCAAGCTAAAATCAGCAACAAGACAAGGATGTCCATTATCACCACTCCTATTCAATATAGTCCTGGAAATATTAACCAGAGCAAATAGACAAGAGAAAGAAATAAAGGGAATAAGGATAGGAAAGGAAGAAGTGAAATTATCATTATTTACAGACGATATGATACTCTACATAGAAGACCCCCAAAAATCCATTAGAAGACTTCTAGAAGTAATAACCGAATTCAGTAATGTTGCTGGATACAAGGTCAACACTCAAAAATAAATAGCATCCCTTTACACAAACAACAAAGTCACTGAGAGAGAAATAAGGGAAACCACATCCTTCACTATAACATTTAAAAAAATGAAATACTTAGGAATCAATCTAACAAAGGAAGTAAAAGACCTATACAATGAAAATTACATTACTCTAAAGAAGGAAATCAAAGAAGATTTCAGAAAATGAAAAGATATTCCCTGTTCATGGATAGGAAGAACAAACATTGTGAAAATGGCCATTCTCCCAAAATTATTATACAGATTCAATGCAATCCCAATCAAAATACCACTTGCCTACCTCACAGAGCTAGAGAAAGCATTCCTAAAATTCATCTGGAACCAGAAAAGACCTAGAATAGCAAAGGCAATTCTGGGCAACAAAGGGAAGGCAGAAGGTATCACAATCCCCGACTTGAAACTATTCTACAAAGCTACTGTGATAAAATCAGCATGGTGCTGGAATCAAAACAGACCTGAAGACCAATGGAATAGTTTAGAAGATAAAGCCACAACCACAAACACACTTAGCCACCTCATCTTTGAAAAAGGGGCCAAACATGTACATTGGAAGAAAGATAGCCTCTTTAACAAATGGTGCTGGAAAAACTGGCTTTCTATATGTCATAAACTAAAACTAGATCCATGCCTACCACCATGCACTAAAATAAAGTCAAAATGGATCAAAGATCTGAACATTAAAACGGAGACACTAAACTTACTAGAAGACAGAGTAGGTAAAAATCTTGATGACATAGGAGTAGGTAGAGTTCATGAACAAAATCAAATTGCACGGGAAACACTTTCCAGAATCAACAACTGGGATCTCATCTTACTAAAAAGTTTTTGCATGTCAAAGGAAATCTCCAACAGAGTAAAAAGAAAACCTACGAATTGGAAAATATCTTAGCCAACTGTCCATCAGATAAAGGACTTATATCTAAAACATATAAAGAATTAAAAGAAATCAGGCCACTAAAATTCAAAGACCCAATCCAAAAATGGGCATCTGAGATGAATACACACTTCTCAGAGAAAGAGATACAAATGGCAAATAAATATATGAAAAAATGTTCAACATCAATGGTCATTCGGGAAATGCAAATTAAAACAACGCTGAGATTCCATCTCACTCCAGAAAGAATGACCAAGATTAAAAAATCAACCAACAACAAACACTGGAGAGGCTGTGGGGAAAAAGGAACACTTCTCCATTGTTGGTGGGAGTGTAGACTGGTGCAACCACTGTGGAAGTCAGTGTTGAGATTCCTCAAGAAGCTAGGATTGGAGATCCCCTTCAACCCAGCTATCCCTCTTCTGGGCATTTTCCCAGAAGAATTGAAAACATCATACCACAGTGATATCTGTGCACCCATGTATATAGCAACACAATTTGTAATAGCCAGATCTTGGAAACAACCCAAGTGCCCATCAATCAAAGAATGGATAAAAAAGATGTGGTATTTTTATACAATGGAGTACTACTCAGCTATTAAGAAAGATTGCATTGAGACTTTTATAAGTAAATAGTCATGGCTTGATACTATACTCATAAGTGAAATAAATCAAACCCACATGTGTAAATACCGTATTGTCTCCCTAATGTAAGAAACCGAAAAAGTATATATGATCCAAAATCTATAATAAATACTATGGAAGGGTAAAAAACAGCTCGAAGAGCAAAAGTAACTGGGAAGGGAAAAGGGGGAAAGAGGGAAGAGAAAAGGAAAAGATATAAATCTGTATATATGTATATGTAAGATAAGTAAAACGAACACACTGCTGAATGTATTCGTTTTTGAGAAAGAACAATTAATACTCATATGATTAGATCAATTTTACATGTCTATATCTGTTAATGTAAACAACCATTTTAAAGATAACAATATGCAATATTGCAACCATTGTCAAGTTTCTATCATCCTGTTTTGTAAAACTGTAATGTTACTGTTGCGCATTTACTCGAATCATTTGTTTGTCTGTTTTGTTTTTTGTCTTTGTTATACATGTCTTTTTTTTTCTGCTGAAATTAAAAAAAATAGAGGAGCATAGGAAAATAAGGGAAACTTTGAATGAGTAGTATAAAAAAGCATTAGAATACATGAAACAGATTCAAAGAGATATCCAGGAAATTCAAAACTCCATTGAAAGCTGGCAAAACTGCTTGAAAGAAACTGAAGATAGACTTTCAAACCTTGAAGACAGGTTGAAGCTTGAGATCGTGAAAGGAAAGATTTCTTAAAAATAACAAGGAACCAGGAAATAACAATTCAATGGCTGCAAGACAACACAAAGAAAAATAACTTAAGATTAATAGGTGTTAGTGAAAAAGCGGGGGTCAACACAAATGACTTTAAAAGTCTATTTACAAAATAGCAGAAAACTTCCCAAGCATGGGGAAAGGCTGTGACATTCAGATAAATGAGGCATACAGAACTCCAGCTAGCCATAACCAAAACAAATCTATACCCAGATATATAATAATAAAGTTCCCAGAAATTCAACACAAGAACAGAATATTAAAAGCTGTTAGAGGAAAGAAACAGATCGCCTATAAAGGAAAACCCATGAAAATCACAACAGACTTCTCAACACAAGCCATCAAGTCAAGAAGAGCTTGGAGTGAAGTATTTCAAGTCCTGAAAGAAAACAACTTTCAACCCAGATTAATGTACCCTTTAAAACTATCTTTCAAAATTAATGCATAAATAAGATACTTCCATGACAAAGAACAACTGAAGGAATTCATGACCACCAAACCAACACTACAAATACTATTGAAGGACATTCTAGAGAGAGAAAAAAATGACCACAGCACTAGGAACAGCAGCAGATGGGGTCACCCAGTGGGGCAGATAATTAAATGGAGGGGGAAATTAGGAAGCCAATGGCAGGAAAACTGCATGGCAGAGATGAGGCAGTGCATGATGGCCATAACCATTAATGTAGATGACCTCAATTCACCAATAAAAAGAAACAGGCAGAGTGGATCAGGAGACAGGATCCATCAATAAACTTTATACAAGAGACACATTTAACTCAAAAGTAATTCATAGACTGAAAGTCAAAAGAGAGAGAACAATGCTCTATGTGACAAGGAACCAGAAAAAAGTAGGGGTAACTTTCCCATCAACTGCAGAATGGATAAGAAAGATACAGCATTTTTATACAATGGAAAGCTACTCAGCTATAAAGAAAGATAACCTTGAGGCTCTTGTAGGTAAATGGATACAACTTGAGATCATGCTTATGGATGAAATGGTTCAGAGTCACATGGGTGAATGTCATGTTGTCTCCCTAGCATAAAAAACTAAAGGAGTTAGTGGGATGCAAAATGCACAATAGATATTGTGAAAGTGAAAGGGGAGGAAAGGTCTAAAAAGGGAAGATAGCAGCCATTGTTAATTATCATGTTTTGAAACCCATGTTTTCATTGTTCTGTTTGGTTTTATTCTGTTTTGTTTTGTTTGATTTTTATTATATCTGATGGCATGGATGGCTATTTCAAAGATAACAAAATATATTATGGTAGCTACTTTTGATTTCCTATTATCTTGTTTTGAAGCCCTGCATTGCTTTTATTGTTTTGTTTTGATTGATTTTATTCTCCTCTTTTGTTTGATTGTATTATGTCTGATAGAATAGGCAGCTACTTTGAAGATAACAAAAGGCATTATGGTAGTCACTGTTGTTTTTCTGTTATCTTGTTTTGAAGTCCTATATTGCTTTCATT
Source organism: Dasyprocta punctata (assembly GCA_004363535.1). Lineage (NCBI taxonomy): Eukaryota > Metazoa > Chordata > Mammalia > Rodentia > Dasyproctidae > Dasyprocta > Dasyprocta punctata. Next base: position 21,078 of record RJWM01004542.1, on the reverse strand, counting down.
GTTTTGTTTTGATTGGTTTTATTCTGTTCTGTTTTGTTTGATTTTATTATGCCTGATGGTATGGGCAGTTATTCTGAAGATAACAAGAGGCATTATGGTAGCCATTATTGATCTCCTTTTATCTTGTTTTGAAGTCCTGTACCATGTTCATTGCTTTGTTTTGATTGACTCTATTCTGTTTGATTTTGTTTGGTTTTATATTCTCTTCAAAAAAAGTCTATGGGGAAAGGGAACTATCTAACATTGTTGTATAGTTTCTTCAGCTGTCCCTGCCACATTGTACATAGATATGTCATTATATATATATATATTTATATAAACATAAATACTTATGTTTGTATAAATATAAATTATATGTAATTTTTCATGTGTTCTTTAATAACAGAGATTTAAATTTAATAAAATTAATGGAGACCAAGATGGCAGAGTGGTAAGAAGCATAAAAAGAGTCTCTCTGAAAGTCACCATCCAGATGCTGGAATATAGCAATGTGAGGAAGAAAAGTAGGAAGAAAGTGGATCCCTTGGGCCCAGGAAGAATCTGAAGCACAAACTGAGGCCCACAGAGGGAGTGAAGAGAGAAGCTTTGATGAAGAAGAAGCAGGTAGCCAGCAGCACCTTCTCCCTGAGATGGGACTCACTGCACAAGAGGAACAGTTCAAACCAGCAGATGCTTGATGACAACTGGCAATCCTGGAGGCCTCCACAGAGAGACAGGGCAGTGGAGTGGAGCAGAGCAGCCGATGTGAAAGGCACACTGGCTGGTGATGAGTGCAGAGGGCTCTTTCCTCTCATGTGAGAGAGCAATTGGTCTGAAGGTATCTTGGATATGGGCCAGCTGAGTCAAAACTCAGAGCTGTGGCTTGCTCTATCTAGTGGCACCCATCTGGGTTCAGACTCACAGAAGGTGCTCAGATGGTGGCGAGTCAAATGAGTCTGGTCTTGGCCAGAGAGTAGAGGCTTGTTGAGATTATTCACTACCCCACCAAAAAGTTACTCCTGGCGTGCTAGGATAGATCAGCATGAATCAGGACTCTGTCTCCATAGATTGTCTACCAATGAAAGCAGAGACAACTCTGAAAGTGGGCTTTCTTTTCTTCTCTCTCATTTGTTTTTTGTTGCTGTGCTGGTGGGTTTGTTTTTTGTGTTTTGCTTTTTGTTTTCATTTTTTTTGTTTTCTTTTTGGTTTTTTGTTTGTTTGTTTGTTTGATTGATCTTGTTTTTATATGAGTGTGAAGGTAGTTTCTGACCTCTTTGTGATTGTGGTTCTATTCTGTTCTTTTTATCTCTTCCTTCTCTCCTTCCCTCCAGTCTTCTGCACCAGTTTCCCAAAGTTAGTGTGATATCGCTTTGCCCTCCAACCTTACTTCTAATCCCTATCTCTTCTTTCACTTCTCTATTTTCTCCTTAACTCATTTTAAATTTTAACCCCTGAAGGTAAAATTGACATATTAAGAACTTGTATACTACATATACTTTTCTGGTTTGTTTTAGATTTTGTTATATAATCAGAAATCTAGTTCATACAGTTAATTAAAAGTGGCAAATTAATGTTTGACTCAGTTTGTGATTGTCTAGGCTGTGTTTAATGCTATTAGCACCACTATAGCCCAAAGTGACATAATTGGTCTAAATAGCTATTTGTCCTGGTATTCCATGAATGAAATTCAGTAAAGGTCATAGAAAATACTGTGACATGGTGCCAAAGAACCAGTAACTGAGCCAAACAAACAACAACTTCTCCTCTCAAACAAATTAAAGAGGTAGGATTTTCCAACAAACTCAAAATCCAAAACCATCTATACCTGGAAGATACTTCAAAGAAGTAGTATTACCTAAGGGTCCTACATACTAGCAATAAAGCAACCAACCACAGGCAATTTACAAACATCAACCCAGGAGTTAAACTAAAAAAAGAAAAGAAAATGAGAAGACACTTAAACAGGATGAAACTTCAGACATACAGTTACTAAACATAAACCTGCAGGACAACGAGGTGGGACAATCTGGGAAATTCCCACCTGACCTCCCTGAAGTGGAAACAACAAAGCAGTTGAGTGAGACTCTGGAAAAAATCAAATGAGAAATAGTCTCTCAAATAACTGCATAGATAGTGTCCAAAATAAAGACTATGCTTAGTAATGCTAAAGCAGATAAAGACAAAAAAAAAATAGATGAGCCTAAGAAAATTATGGAAGCCATACATGCTCAGTTTAGGAAAGAACTGGAATCCATAAGCCACATTCAAGCAGATATCCAGGAGAATAAAAATTCCATTGAAAGTATTCACAGCAGTTTAAGCCACTGTGAGAACAGGATCTCAGATATAGAAGACAGGCTTGTAGTTAGTGATAATGAAAAGAAATGTTTCTCAAAAATAGCAAGAGATCATGAGAAATCAATCCAGCAGCTTCTAGATGAGACAAAGAAGAATAACTTAAGATTAATTGGAGTCAATGAAAAAGCAAGAGATACCACAAATGATATTTAAAAAGTATTCACAGAAATCATGGCAGTGAACTTCCCTGGTAGACAAAAAGAATTTGACATACAGATAAGTGAGGTATAGATAACCCAAATCATCTGCTATCAAAAAAATTCTATAGTTAGGAATATCATAGTCAAGATTTCAGAAATTCAATACAAGAATAGAATCTTAAAAGCTGGTAGGGAAGTAAAATCACCTATAAAGGAAAGCCCATCAGAATCATAGCTGACTTCTCAGTACAAACTCTTAAGCCAAGGAGAGCTTGGAGTGAAGAATTTCAAGTTCCAAAGGAAACAACCTTCAACCCAGTTTGATGTATCCCACAAAACTATCTTTCAAAACTGATGGAGAAATAAGATAGTTCCTTAACAAAGAACACTGAGGAAACTTATAACCACCAAACCAGTACTTCAAAATGCTTTGAAGGACATTCTAGAACGAGATAACATGGATTACAACTTCATGAACCCCAACAGAAGGAATCCACCAGGGAAGGCAAACAATTAAACAGAAGCAGGGGAAAAAAGAGAGGGACCCAACAAAAGGATAATAACATGACAAGGATAACTAAACATGTATCAGTTATAATCATCAATATTAATGGTCTTAATTCACCAATCAAAAGACATAGACTGGCTGAATGAAGTAAGAAACAAGATTCAACAATATGCTGCATACAAGAAACACATTTAATTCAAAAAAATTCATAGACTGAAAGTCAAAGGATGGAAAAAAATCTTCCATGTGACACAAACTCAGAAAAAAATAGGAGTAGCTATTCTGTTTGCAGAAAATTTGAATTTTAAGACGACTGATTAAGAGAGATAAAGGATGTCACTACATCCTTGCAAAGAGAACAATCTAAGAGAAAGAGATAACAATCATGAATATATATGCAACAAATACCAGTGTACCCAACTACATAAAACAAATACTAATGGGCATGAAAAATCAAATAAGCCTAATACAATTGTATTGGGGGATATCAATACCCCACTGCCACAAAAAGACACATCAACTAGACAAAAAATCAAGAATGAAATATCGGAACTGAACCAAACTTTTGAACAAATGGACTTAATAGTTGTCTACAGAATATTCCACTCCACAACACCAGAGTACACAGTCTTCTCAGTTGCACATGGGACGTTCTCCAAAACAGACCACATACTAGCTCATAGAACATGCTTAAGTAAATGCAAATGAATTAAAATTATTCCATGCACATTATCAGACCATAGTGCAATGAAATTGGAAATCCAAGGCAAAAGAAACCACAAGAAATTCATAAATACATGGAAATTAAATAGCACTCTCCTTAACAACCAATGGGTCTCAGATAAAATTAAAGAAGAAATTAAACAGTTTTTACAGTTAAATGATAATGACAACACAACATACCAGAACTTATGTGACACAATGAAAGCAGTCCTAAGAGGGAAATTTATAGCAGTAAATACCCACATCAGGAAAGTAGAGCAAGCACATATGAACAACTTAATGGTGAACCTCAAACTTCTAGAAAAAGAGAAGTAGACTGAGCCAAAAGTTCACACAAGTGAGGAAATTATAAAGATCGGGGCAGAAATTAATGCACTGGAGACTAAAAAAACAATACAAAGAATCAATAAATTGAAACATTGGTTCTTTGAAAGATTAAATAAAATCAACAAATCCTTATCCAACCTTACCAATAAAAATGAAAAGAAAGACTAAAATCCACACAATTAGTAATAAAAAGGATAAAATCACAACAGACCCTGCAGAAATCCAGATCATCTATACCTACTTTGAAAACTTGTATTCTAATAAGATGGAAAATACAGAAGAAATGGAAAGAGTCCTAGACACATATGAATTACCAATGCTGAATCAGGAATATATAAAAATCCTAAATAATATCAATCAATGAAATTGAAGATATAATCCAAAACCTACCAACAAAGAAAATTCCAGGCCCTGATGGATTCACAGCTAAATTCTACAAAACATTTAAAGAATACCTAACACCACTATTTCTCAAATTCTGTAGTGAAACTGAAAGGGAAGCAAGGATTATAATGATACCAGACCTGGAGAAGGACCCAACTAAGAAAGAGAATTACAATTTCTCTAATGAACATAGATACAAAAATCGTCAATAAGAAACTGACAAACAGAATGCAGCAAATCATCAAGAAGAGTATACACTATGACTAAGTGGGATTGAGCCCAAAGATGCAGGGATGGTTCAACATATGTAAATCAATAAGTGTAATACACTGTATTAACAGAGCCAAGGACAAAAATCATATGCTCATTTTAGTAGATGCAGAAAAGCTTTTGACAAAGTCCAGCACCCATTCTTGATAAAAATCCTACAGAAAATTGGAATAGATGATCTTTATTTCAATCTGATAAAAGCCATCTATGACAAACCAATAGCTGATATCATACTAAATGGACAAAAACTGAGAACTTTCATTCTAAAGTCAGGAACAAGACAAGGATGTCCACTGTCTCCACTCTTACTCGACATAGTCCTAGGAACTTTAGCCAGAGCCATTAGACAAGAGAGAGAAATAAAAGGAAGAAAGATAGTAAAGGAAGAAGTTAAATTATTGTTATTTGCAGATGACATGATACTCTACATAGAAGACCCTAAAAACATCACTAAAAAACTGATAGATTTTATAAGCAAATTCAGTAGCATAGCTGGATATAAAGTCAATAGTCAAAAATCAATAGCCTTCCTGTGCATGAATAACAAACTCACTGAAAGACAAATCAGAAAAACAACATCTTTCACAATAGCATCCAAAAAAATGAAATACCTACAAATCAATCTAACAAAGGATGTAAAAGACATCTACATTGATAGCTACAGCACACTGAAAAAGGAGATTGAAGACAATATTAGAAAATGGAAAGACATCCCTTGCTTTTGGGTAGGAAGAACCAATATAGTGAAAATGGCCATACTCCCAAAACTTTTATACAGATTTAATGCTATTCCAATCAAAATTCCAATAGCATACCTCACAGATCAAGAGAAAACAATCCTAAAATTCATCTGAAACCAGAAGAGACCTAGAATAGCAAAGGTAATCCTGGGCAACAAAGGTAAAATGGGGCATCATAATCCCTGACTTGCAATTACACTAAAAGACTACTATGATAAAATCAGCATGGTACTGGCAAAAAAAAAAAAAAAAGACAAAAAGAAAAGACTTGAGGATAAGCAGAACAGATTACAAAATGTAGAAACAACTCCACACATACTAAGCCACCTTGTCTTTGGTAAATGTGCCAAACACATTCACTGGAAGAAAGATAGCCTCTTTAATAAATGGTGCTGGGAAAACTGGCTCTCCACATGCCAAACATTACATTGGACCCATATCTTTCACTATCCACTAAACTAAAGTCCGAGTGGATCAAAGATCTAAATATTAAAACATTAAATCTGCTGGAAGACAGAGTAGGTAAAACTCTTGAGGACATTAGTGTAGGCAAGGACTTTACGAATAAAACCCTGATCACACAGCAACTATCACAAAGAATCAACAACTGGGGCCTCATCTTATTAAAAAGCTTTTGCACATCAAAAGAAACCACCAACAGAGTGAAAAGACAACACACAATGTGGGAAAAAAATTTTGCCAGCTGTTCCTCAGACAAAGGATTACTATCAAGAACATAGAAAAATCTCAAAAAGTCAGACCACTCAAATTTAAAGACCCAATCCAAAAATGGGCAACCAGCAGGACATGGTGGCACATACCTTTAATCCCAGTACTCGGGAGGCTGAGGCAGGAGGATCATTGGAGGCTGAGACAGGAGGATCATTGTGAGTTTGAGACCAGCCTGGGCTACAAAGTGATTTCAAGACAAGCCTAAACTGCATAGTGAGACACTGTCTCAAAACATAGGGCCGGGGATATAGCTCAGTGGCATAAGCACCTGACTGGCAGGTGTGAGGTTGTGAATTTGATCCCTGGTACTAAAAAAAAAAAGGTGGCGGGGGGGCGGCATCTGAGATGAATACATACTTCTCAGATGAAGGAATACAAATAGCAAATAAATATATAAAAAATGTTCAACATCACTGGTCATTCAAGAAATGCAAATTAAAACAACACTGAGATTCCACCTCAACCGGGATAGAGTGGCCATTATCAAGAAATCAACCAATAACAAATGCTGGAGGGACTGTAGGGAAAAAGGAACCTTTCTTCACTGTTGGTGGGAGTGTAGACTGTTGAAACCACAATGGAAATCAGTGTGGAGATTCCTCAAAAAATTAGGATTAGAGGTTCCATTTGACCTAGGTGGTTGAGCCAGGAGAACTGCAGCTTCAAGTATATCCTGGACTTAGCAAGATCTTGTCTCAGAATAAAATATAAAAAATGGAGGAACAAGGTGGGGTCACAAATCTCAGTGTGAAGGCCCCAGGTCCAATACCAAGTACCATGTCTTCCCCCAGAAAGCTGCATGGTTGTGATCTGAAAATCATCGTGGAAAGATTAATTCTTTGAATCTGAAAGAATTTTATGTTCAGTGGAAAAGCAAAAAACATAATGTTTAACTAGTTATCATTATGGAGAATTGTCTATATTCTAGGAATTGTTCTATATTTTTAATATATGCTTTGCTTGTATTGGCCCTAATGATTGTAACAGCCCTCACGGTAAGGACTATGCTTGTTTTATAGATGTGGAAACTAAGGTTCATAGAAGTTACTAATTTCTAAAATAGCACAGTCTTGGGTAGAAAATAAACATGAGATTCTGAGGGCAGAGACTATAATTTAACTTTTTATTGTTTATAAATGCCAGAATAAAAGATTTTCAGACAAAGTAATTCCTGAATTCTTGACCTTGTAGATAATGATGAACAATCTGAGTTACGGGAAAGCTGTGGACTTTAAAATGGCAATTACACTCCTTAAACAGTTTCCGTCAAAGCCTCAGACTCTTGTTATTTTTGTTTGCAATTCTTTCTCTTTTTCCTTAATACACCTTGGTTTTGTCAGTTCTAGTTCCTCATACATAGAAAATACATAATTTTAATGAGAATGACTCCACACGAGTGCTGTGAGCACTTAATGAACCAATGTCTATGGCTCACCTACCACAGAGCCTGACAGATATCAGATCTTTAATAAAGAGCAACACAAAGAGTGGGCTCTAGTTTGCTCCTACTACTTAATGCTATGCGACTTCAGCTAAGTTGCTCAACCCCCGTGAACATCACCCATCTCAGAGTTAAAATGTGACTAGTAATAATAATACCAATTTCTTGGAATTTCTATGCATCTGACTAGATAACACATTTCAAACACTTGACCTATAAACGACACATATTTGCTTTCAGCTGTCCTTCCCCCTCCCTAGAAAAAGAGATGCAAGAAAGGTAGTACACTGAGAAGAGAAAACGATGCCTGATTTTCATCTTCTGCATTTATAGATATACCAATCTATGTTGCCAGAAGCTAATTTTTCATACGACCAAATAAAGGGCAAATCATGAGATTTAGGAGCTCAGAGAACCTTAGCTAAAATCTAGCTCAATCTAACTGAGTTTAGAGATGAAACAGGGGTTCATGAAAGAATTGACTTTGCAGTATTGCAAAGCTTGTTTAAAGCAAACCCAAGAGAAGAATCTAATCTCTAGATTTACAATTTCATGTTCTCTTGACTACTGTCAAGTGTAAATATTTGGCAGGTCAGTTCAGTACTATTTCATATGAATCACTAGCCATTTCTTTCCCAAATGTTTAACAAAGTATGTTAATTTAAGTAAACAATTTATTGATAAGTTTAAAATTCACATAAAAGAGAATTTAACACTACCAAATTCATATATTTAAATTGTTAAAGGGAGTTTAAGATAAAAATATGAATGCCTTCACTGAGCTAAAATGTTTAAAGTTAAAATTTAGAAAGCACCAACCATGAATTAAAATAAAGATGAGAGATAAAAAAAAATTTGAAAAATAAAGTAGAATTTTAAAACCCTGAGTATAGAATATTTTCTATACTCAGGAAGTTCTCATCCAACAATTTTCTGCCATGACATTGCACAGTGGAACTCTGTTATGCAGTCTTCAATTGTATCACCTTGGAGTTTTACATGTTTTAGAATTTTAAATGTGGTCAGGACTCATCTGGATTACTAGAGCAAATCTGCTCATCTATGGCTACCTATTGAATGAGGACTCTCTTTGTCCCAGGCATGGTGGTGGCAGCTTGACCTGTAATGGTGAAATGAGATGTGATCCCTATTTACAAGAATCCTAGGGTGGATACACTAGGAGAAGCAGGCAAGTCACCAAGAAACTATAACCCAAGAAAATGAATCTCAACAGCTGACATTTAGGGCCATTCAAATCGATGGCTAATATTTATTAAATGCATATTGCATACCAATTAATCCACTAGACCTTTTCACATAGCTTCACAAAACTTTTCTAAATTATTAGCCTCAGAAAACTGTGAAGCTGTTGGTCAAGGTCACTGAGCTAAGTAACAGGGAAGGTAGAACTGGAATCACTAGTCCACTGAGTCTACACCTTGTTAATAAAGACAATCCTATGATTGGTTGGTGGGGAGCATACAGTATGCCATGGAGACCACAGGACAGGCTCTGACACACTTGTAGGTCAGCAACCACTTCCTAAAGGGCATTAGCATGAGATCAGAAAGGGAAGCTGAGACTGTGTCCATTAGGGAAAGATTTTCAAAAGGCTTCCATGCATGTGAGCAAGTGCAACAGAACCACTTTCCCATTATATTAAGGTTAGTACATGACCTTCAAGTCCCTTCTTGCTATAGGCTAACCTCATCTTGCACTATGCTACTCCTATGCTTCTTAGATGTTAAATGAAAAATTTAACATTTCCCTGTTGCTTTAAAACACAAGTTTGCTTTTCCTCCAGGCATGCCATTTTTCTGTCTGCATTAAGGCTCTGCTCCTAAGTAACATAGTCATTTTGCAGTTCTTGGGGAGCTACTGTTTACTCCAGGGAACTTTCCTTGGGCCCATATAGGCCCTACCCAAATTGGTTTTAGGGTCCTTAACTTGGATCCCAGTGGTCCCCATTACTATCATTATAGCACTAAGTATACTACTAAACCCACAACCAAATATCTGCCTTCTCCTTGAGACCATGAAAACTATTTAATAAGGATTATTCATTACTGTAATCCCAGAGTCTGACACAACGCCAGGCACATAGTAGGTGCTAATTATTTTTTAAATAAATAGAAAGATCTAAGTTTATGGAGTAACATCTCCATCTTGTGGCCTCTTAGAAGACTTGGGTAAAACTACGGTCCCCTGCTATGTTTTCAATACCAAAAGCACAGGTGGGCTCTCAAGATCCTTGTGGCATGCATTAGATGAAATTAAAATAAAAGTGTGATGGCATCTGCAGATTCAGTGTTTCCTACCATAAGCTGATACAAAGGAGAAATATTTGGAAAGGAATAAACCTAAATATACAGTTGTAAACAGAAATAAGGCCTTATACCACACAAACCAATTGCATTATCTACTTCCATTTACAAAGCAAAGGATTTTACGCAGGTTTATCTTTTGAAAGGACATTCCCAGGAACGCATCTCATTCTGAGTCATTCTCAGATTCACTGCTTTCTTCAAACCATACAGCCTCAGACGGAAAGAGAAGGCAGATATTCTAATGCGTGGCACTGCCAGGCCCAAAACAAAAACTAGCTGGCTGCTGGCCCAGGTTGCGGTCATGCTGCCTCTGCTAAATCACAGTTGGGTTGTTAATAATTAAGCAATGATCAGTTAGCGAACAGTGGAATGGAATGATGGCGTGTTGTTGTTTCAGCTCATTTTATTATGAACTCATCATAATTAACACATAGCGTCTTTCCTTGTTAAGCATGGTCCAGAAGAGGATGATGGTACATAAACTAATGCTACGACCAAAATGGGATGAAAAACAATAAAATTAAAGTTTTAAAGAAGAATTAGAATTAAAGTGGAAATTTTTGTATACAAAAGCATTGTATTTTGGCAGACAAGTCTATTCATTCTGAAAATAATCATCTAAAACTTCAGAATCTCGTGTTATTTTAGAGAAAAGAAGCTGCAAGGAAGACTATGATTAAAAAGGATAAAAACTTTTGAAAAGGCTTTGATGTCCCCCAAATAATTATTGGTAGTAGTTATGGCAGCACTTCTCATCTGCCATAAACTATGATAAGTTCATCACATGAAAATTATCTACTTAAACTTTAAATTACCTTGCATGCAGGTTTTATCACCACCCCATCTTAAAGATGAGGTCATGGAGCACAGGAGGACTGAGTCTTAAAAGTGAACCGAAGATAAAACACATCAAACTCCAGAGGTCATGTTCTGCCCCTCTGCAAAACTAACAGTTAAACGTTTTTCTCTCTCATTCCATTATCTGTAACCTGTTTCTGAAGGCATGTCAAATATATGATTTCCTGTGACAAGCTGGAGTGTCAATTTGATTGGCTTCAGTGCCTTCTAGGGCTAGGGGATTAGTAAAGCATGCTTCTGGGCATCCCACTGAAGTGGAGGCTTGGGTACTACATCTGGTTCCTGGCCACATCCAGTCTGGCTTTTCTCTTTGTCTAATTCATGGCCATCATGGAACCAGCTTTGCTCTGCCATTCTCTTCTGCCACAACGCTTATGCCTTGGAGCCAACCAACCATGGACTGAAATTATGAGTCAAATAAACCTTTTCTTCTTTAAATTGCAAGTGTCAGATACTTTGATCAGCGATGGGAAACCTAACTAATATATCTCTCTTCCTAGACACTCCACTGATGTACTCTGTGCCCTTTTGTTTAATAAAAATTTCTATAGCAAACCACAGTAGCATTAAAACAGCAATGAATTTGGAGTTGAAGAATTTGAATCTTCTTTATTAGGTTACTGAACCTTCCTCAAAGCTTCCTTAATTTGTAAAATACGTCAACACCTATTTCACAATGTTGTTGAGAAAAGTTCATAAAATATCTTTGAAATGGCCTAGGAGATGGTAGTGTTCAAACATGTATTCGTTCTTGATTATTCTTGTGTTCCACATCCCCCCCAAACTGCAAGATACCCCACCCTCATATAGCAAATATAGGGATATGGAATTGATCATTGTATTAGGATTCTCCAGAGAAACAGAATCAACAGAATGTATTGTATAGAACTCTAATACAATAACCAATTATATATTAATATATATATATATATATATATATATATATATATATATATATATATATTGGACAGAAAAACCAAGAGAGGAAATACAGAGAGAGACAGAGAGAGAGACAGAGAGAGAGAGATCCCACAATGGCTGTTTGCAACCTAGAGGGCCAGGAACATCAATAGTTGTCAACCTGAGAAGCTGTGAACCTCAGAATGAGAGAGAGATCAATAATACAGCCCCCAGACTGAGGCTGATGAATTAAAAGCCCTATGTAGAGTTGCTGCTACAAATCTGCATTCAAAGGCTGAAAATCTGGAGTCTGATCCCACAGGTGATAGCAGCAACAGCAAAACATGTCCACTCAAGAAGACTCAAATGCATGTGAACTAGCTTTATATTCCATCTGGGCTCTCAGCCTACCTGACGGTATCCTTATTCAGGTCAAGTATCCCTGCTCAGTTCATTGACCCACATACCGATGTTCTTTGGAAGCACCCTCACACAAGTATACTTCACCAATTTTCTAGACTTCATTCAGTTCAATCATGTTGACAGCCAAAATTAACCATCAAAGTCACTGAGTCATTACATTGATAGAATAAATTTATTTGCTACTGTTTTCCAAAAATTTGGAAAGTTATACTGAGTCCAGAAAAAATATTTCCCTCAATTTAATCTCCTAAGCAAACCAAATCTAGCCCCTTCTAGCCACTGGCAAAGATCTAATTAGCCCAACTATAAAAGTTAAATAACTGTAAGTCATCATTCAATGTAGAAAATCAAGTAAGCTGGGAAAAAAAATGCTTCATTTATTTTTCAGGCAGACTCGATCAACCAATGACTCATTTATGTATTCAATACTCTGTAAACATTTATTGAGTTCCTACTATATTTGTTTTTAATAAAATATAATGCCAAGTGTCCTGAATATTTGAAGATTGGTAAAGTTCATACAAGCTGTAAATATTTCCAGCACCTATTCCAATCATTCACTGGGATGAAATTCGGAGAATGACAAGCTTAATCTATGAAGGGCACAGAAATGAGTGAACTCTCCAAGTTGACAACCTTCCCTCACTTATGAGGCTTCCTCCTCTCTCACGGCCTCCTCACTCCATTGCCTTTGGGAATGGGTACCACTCTATTATGCTTTGGCCACTTACATAATGTGCACAAAATTATGAGTAAGTTTTCTTTATCACACTTTGCCCATTGGCACGGCCCAAGGGCATGAGACCAAACAAATAAGAAGATATTAGGCACATTTCTCTTCTCTCTTAACACAGAGATAACAGAAAACAATATTGAAAGAAGGAACAAATAAAACCACCTGCTTTGATGTTAACAACAACAAAAGCAACCAAAAGACTGCAAATACTGTTGTAACTCTGACTGTTATTAAATATTATTTGGTACAAATAGGTAAAACTTGAGAATGTATCTCTAAATGAACAAAGCCCTTAAACTTTCCTGTTTCTCACTAATCTGTAAAATATAGGTAACACTGGCTCTTCCACTCATCCAGGGGTCAGAGAAACTTACAAAGGCATAAAAGTGCTGAGTCAAGGGAAGAAAAACACTCTAATATCACATGAGTGTGGCAACATTATTTTTGGACCCGGAAATCTCTTTCGTATTCTGTATTGTTCGGTTTTGCAGCTACAGAAGGATACAGAAAGATAGAGAGTTGTGGTGAATAGAATAAACTCCCTAAAGATGTCTACAACTCACTTCCTGAAACCTGTAAATATAGTACTTCTATTGTAAAAGAGACTTCTCAGATACGAAAAAAACTAAGCATCTAGTGATGGAAGGTTATCGGGATTATCTGACTGGGGCAAGTGTAGGCATGAGGATGCTTATAAGAGGGAAGTAGGAGCATCAGAGTCAGTAATAAAAGATGAGATAATGAAAGCAAGATGTTGGAATGATTCAAGGAAGGGGTCACAAGCCAAGGAGTGCAGAGAAGCTTCTAGAAACTGGAAAAGCCTCAGAAACAGGACCCTTCCAGAGCCTCACAAGGAGCCAACCGTCCCTGCTGACACTTAGCTTTAGCTCGGTGACAGTGGTTTCGGACATCTGAGCACGATGACAAATGTGTTATTTTAAGGCACTATATTCGTGGTAATTTGTTTTAGCAGCCCTGAAAAACTAATATATAGTGATACCTCAGTTGTCAAAAAGCTCCAAGCTTTAACTTTCTACTACTTAAACAGTAAAGTTTGAGAAAAAGTATCTGCTCAGTGTTCATAAATTTGTTCGAGAGTTGAACAGAAAATCAGATAAAAAAAAAAAAACCTATACAGGCCAAGAGTAGGGCAGGCATTGTGTCTGTCACAGACACAAAGGAATCACACTTCAGGCCAAGAGGCATTCCTGCCCAGAAAACATATAGTACTTGTATTAGTGTGCTAAAACATTTCTCACTGTGCTTTCTTTTTGTGCTTTATTTGTGTAAAACATCGTAAACATGGCTCCAAAGAAAGTAAGTTCCAAAGAAAGTTAGCGATATTAGCATTAAACTAAGAGGAAAAATGTGAGAATATGATATAGTTGAAGAGAAAAAGCATTGTGAAATTTGTTAAAGTCCTGGAAAAACGAATTTATAAGTGTAATTTTTGAGCCTCAGAACCAATTACTTGGTTTTCCATTATTTTTTATGGGAAAATTTTGTTCAGATCTTGAACTTTTCAGTATTTGAACCCAAATTTGTAATGAATTGAGTTTGAGAAGACATCATGTAAGTAAGAAGCTGTGTTTGTTGGTTAAAAAAGAACAAAGGAATGAGAATCAGAAGACTTTTGTTCCAGTTTTACCTCTGCTGTGATTAATTGTAGGACCTTAAACTAGTCACATTACCTCTCTGCACCTTGATTTACTGAGGTACAGAAGGCTTGACACTTGGAGTTATAGAATCTAGGAGGAGCACAGTGCTAATTAAATATAGTCACTTAAAATAACACACACCTTTCTCAAAAAAACTAAAACTAGAACTGCCTTGTTGTTACAGGCAACTGAGTTAGTGAGAAATATTATGGGCAGGCAGACAGGGTTAGGCCCTGAAAGGAGCCTGCACAGAGGACCAGATGTCTTGTGACTTTGGAAGAGACACACACCTCTTGCTGTGGGCCAGATCTCAAGACAGAAGGCAAAACAAATGCAACCACACCATAAGTAAAAACATGAGGGATTAGGTATGGATCACCTTGAGAAGCCAGGAATTACCATCCCAGTCCCCTACAGAAAATCACTGATCCGTAAGAATGCTCACTTGCTATGTGACTCACTTCCCCATTTGTCCCTGATTTGGTCAATTTTACCTAAACAATTAATCTCATTGGTTGACCACAGTTCTGTCTCGCCTCAAATCCTTCTGTCTTGTGAGTTCCCAGTTTTCCCCATCATGATTTTATTCTATAAAAGTCATTAGAAAAGACAGTAGTTGGCAACCCAACTTGGGACCCCTTCTGTCTCTCTCCGACAGAAGCTTTCTTTCTCTCAATAAATATTTCTGTTCTTAACCTCCATTGTACCTAAAATTCATTCCTCAATTTTAGAGACCATGAACTCATACAAGACATATAGGTCGGGAGTCTCGTTCCCCTATATCGATATGATCCAGCAATCTTACACAGGGTAACTACCTAAAGGAAATGAAATCAATATGTTGAATTGATATTTGCACTTCCATATTCATTGCAGCATTATTCATAATAGTCAAGATATGGAATCAATCTAAGTGTTCATCGGCTGCTGGGTGGATAAAGAAAGTGGTTCACATACACATTGGAATCTGTCAAGCTATGAAAAAGAAGGAAATCCTTCATTTGTGACAAAATGAATGGAAGGACATTAAACTAAGTGAAATAAACCAGGCATAGAAAGAAAATTCTTCATCTCAGTATATGTAGAATCTAAACATTCACCTCATAGAAGTTGAAATGATTACCAGAGGCTGAGGAAAGTAGTTGAGAAGGAAAATATGGAGAGGTTTGGTCAAAATTTCTAGGTTACAGTAAGTTAGGAGTAAGAGTTTGGTGGGCTGTTACATAGTAGGACGACTACACGTACTGATAATGGATTGTATATTTCAAAAACAGATGAATAAAAGAATCTTAAGTGTTTTGACCAAAAAAAGAAATAACAAGAGATAGGTATACCAATTTGAGCTTTATATAATGCATACAATGCATTAGAACATGATATGGTAACTTGCACAATTTCATGTGTAAAAATCTCCTTGTCTTCATGATGATGTTTTAAAATTTATATTCTCCCTGTCAACTACATCTCAAGCAGTTGTTAAGCAAGATCATAAATCCTAGACACTGGTGCTGAAAACACTGAGGCAGATAAAATGTTTTTATAAATCCTGGATTCAATGTGTTTACTTACTATATAATACCTTTTTAAAAATTACATGGTGCTTGCCTTCAGCAGGTTTATTTTGGGAGCAGTAACTTAGTTCTGGCCTAACATATGGCCTGGCCATCACACTACACCCACCAGGTGTTTATCTTCTCTACTCTTGTGCAGGAATTTTAATAAAGCACTGTTACAATCTTCACCCCAGGTGGTGAGCTGCCCCACCTGTCACTCCCTGACAGACTGGTGAGTATGGATGCCTTCCAGTGACTAAAAGTCATTATTTTGCCTTCTCAATTCTTGTGCTCTTGCTTCAGGTCGCTGTTGCACATTGTCGTATATTTAGCAACATGATGTCAGCCATTCCTTATTTTGCCATCTTTGAGAGCTCACGTGACTTGCATATTCCAACAAAACAGATCCCTCTTTATACCACTGCCCATTTTAAGCCCTCAAGAGAACATTAAGTAAATTTAAATAATCCCACAGTTTATGTTTCATTTTCCTCAGAATAAAGAGCCTCATCCCCACCCTCCTGGCACTTATCATCAGCCCTGAGCTAAGAAGGACAGCCAGGAGACACTTCGCCCTTCATTAGCTCTGTGCAAAGAATTTTTTTTTATTAATCTGAGGCTGAGCTGTTAATTGCTCTCAAGCTGCCACATTCTGCACGCATTTTCACAAAATCAAAATAGAAGACAAAATACTCTGAGTACACATTTAAGAACCAGATTAGAGGTACTTAACAATTCTGACAGGAGAGCACTCACTGCACTTTGTCAACTTGTCAAAGGATTTCTCTTTCCCTTTGTGAAACTCGCAAGCAGAAGGATAAGAGAATTAGATTTTTATATTCCTTTCTCAGAGACTTGTAGACGCCAGGTTTTGCATAGCAGCCATCCTGACAACCGCCTTGCCTACCCTGCAGCCTCTGAAAGCTTGAGGAATAAAACAGGAACCTTCTAAAATGTAAATTGGAGGTGAGAAGGTGACAAACCATTTTAGCATGCAAGGAATAGATTAATCTCAGTACGGAAAGGTCTGACCTCTGAAGGTCAAAGACTGATGGAGTCCTGTGTCTCTTTCCCCTTTTTACTCCAGATCTGAAGGACTCACTCCTCCTTCTCTTCACCTCTCAGACCAACATCATCCAGAAGCAGAACTAGATGAGGAAAAGAAGAGCAAAGAACTCACACCAGAGTTCAAAAGGTGAAACTGTGGGGACAGAAGACACAGCAAAATTCAATGATGTACTTTTTTAAATAGATAAACGTTTATCTCCCTGAGAAGGGTCTAATTTTCAGCTAGTGGAAGTAATTCTATTTTTTTGTTTTGTTCTGTGAAGTAGATGAATAAAGAAAGCAGCAATCATATAAAATAATCTGTGCTGTTTTTATGTGATTCTCAGGTTTTTAATCTATGTATCTATCTATCTATCTATCTTTCTATCTATCTGTCTATCTTGCATCCTCAGTGTCCTCAGACAGAAATCAAATGTTATCCATGAGCCAATCAGACCTTGATCCAAGGTCAAGGATCTTGGTTACAAGTAATGGAGACCAAAATTACTAATCTAATGAAGGAGACAATGCATTTATAAAAAAAAAAAAATCATGTCCCTAATACAACTAGTAGGAGTGAAAGAGAAATCAGGCTGAGAAATGGAGGGGAGTGACCAGAGCGGAACAGACTGCAAGGAACCAGGAACACTCTGTCTGAGTACCTCTCCTGATCACCACTGTCACTGACAATAGTGACAACTCAAGGTTGTCACCAACAAACACTTGATGATTTTGCCTCTGGAACTTAGGCACTAGCCACTGTCATTGTTGGATTCATCATCAACATCAAAATAGTACCTACAGTCATTCTCAACTGGATTTGTATCCTTATATCCTTCACTCAGGAACATTCAAGCATAGGTAGTGAACACAGCCTAGTGGCAGGGCCCACCGGGAAGGAATATCTGGCCATTTCAGATTCTAGAACTGGGGGGCAGGGTCTTGCCTCCACCAGCACTCACATTTTGGAAGACTGCACAAATGAAAGGATTTTGGATATCGGGTAGCCAAACAGAAGCCCATGTTCTACAAAGTCCTATTCTTCTTCCTACCTAACATCCGTATATTTTCCTCACTTGAAAACACTTCTCCCTTGTATAATGAAATCTTCAACCAAAACATTTTCAAGCTTACCCAACAAAGGTAGGCAACCCTATGCCATGTCCGTTACTGCTGCCAGCGCACAATCTAAGTGCTCTCAGTGATGTTCCTTCCCTTTTACTTCTGGTGCAACCAAATGGCCTGAAACAGAAAGTTTATCAACAAAACCTATTTTTAAAATGATATGAAGAAGAGTAAGAAAAGACAAAGTAAACTAGTCAAAACATACAAGCATACATGTAACATGGTAAGGGAAGAAACAATGCCCATGGGAGGAAAGTAATGTTTATGATTTCTCCCTCTTCTACACGGGTCATTTCCCTTCATCTGCAGCCAGCACTGTAATTGTTGTGCAGCCCTAAGCACGTGGATGACACAGCTTCCTACCTGGAAGATCTCAGCCCTGGTGACTTTGGCCTGTAAGGGGCTGCTGTAGTTTTTGTTTTTTGCCTTTTTTTTTTCATTAATTCTTACTGGTCAGTGAAATGAAAATGAGATGTTGCCTAGGAAATTGCCTATTCTCATCTCTTTTGGGTAATGCATCCTTGTTTCCCCTCTATAATCAAAATCAATCATCCCAGCTGACACCATGATACCCTTTTTCCATTGTTGTTCCATGAATGACAAAATGGTCAAGCTTAGTGTCCAGTTCACCTGAAAACGGTTGTTACATTCTCTGGAGGAAGGGCTTCTCCTGAAATTAGAGAGACAGACAGGGAGAGAGACAGAGACAGAGAGAGACAGAGAGGCACACAGAGACAGAGACAGAGAGAAAAGAAAAAAAAAAAAAAAAGATGACTAAAGTAATTGAATCCAGAGTCACCAGGACAGAAAAGCAGACTTTGTGAGTGAGTCATTAGCTGAACTAACAGAAGATTCCATTTCCAGTCATTGTGCTGGGACATATACATTCTGACTAGAAGAGAAAGAATGCAGTGTTTCATTTGCCAATTCAGAGCACATCCTGGATTTCATCATAGTTTCCTTTTTCACAAGGTATTGGCAATGTAATTGGGTATTCTTCAGTCCATTGCACCATTCTACAAAGTTAATTGCTTCTTGTGATAGGAATAGGATAAGATGAGTGAGTTCCATTCATGGTAATCAACCATTGCCTAGTTTCTTCTACTGTAGCTTAACTTCTAGTTGACTCTTTCTATTGTAGTCCTTGTTTCATAAGTCAGTAACTAATAAACATGTTGTCCAATCATTCAGGATATCTATTCCCTAGTAAGTCCTATCTAACATGTCTATAGAAAACTTTATTATTTACTTCAAACTACAAATTCACATGTACATATATGTACATTTTCAGATCTATAGATTCCTCATATGCAGTTATTTTTTGTAAATAAATATGCTCTTCTAAGGTAAAATTGGAAAACATAAAAAATAGAATTCATAGTCTTATTACATGGTAAGTACTAAAATTATACTTTTTCCTCATGACTTTGTTGAGTATTTTATACACTTGTGATCGATGCACATAACCATCATATATAATATGCCTGTGTATGCTAACATATATATGCATGTCTGTACATCTAAACTTACTAGGAACTAGGTATAAATATGCTCAGAAACCCACTGGATCCTAATTATTATCTGGGTCTTTTAGTCCCCTATTCTTCCTAGTAGACCTCAATGGAACTTGGGATCACCAGATAATAGTCTGAGTTAGAATCCACTGTCAAATATTCTCTTGAAATATTTAGGTATATTCCCTTTACACAAGAGAGTTACCATAATTAATGACTACTGGCCCTAAAGAGAAAACAAGCAGGTATATGAACAGGCCAGGCTTTTGAACCTCAAGAATTGTGTACAAAATAAATCTCTTTCTTGTATGCATTACCTGGTATCAGGCATTTTGCTATAACAACATAAAACAAAGGCTTAAAGTAAGACTGAGCATGGTGGTGTACACCTGTACTCCCAGCACTCTGGAGGCTGAGGAAGGAGGATCATCATAAGTTTGAGGCCAGCCTTAGTTACATAAGTGAGTTCAAGGCCAGCCTACATAGAGTGAGACCCTGTCAAAAAAAAAGACATAAGGTAACTACTTTAAAAAGACATTATGAAATACATTACCCATTATTTCTAAAGTTCAACAATATTTGTAGAAATATTTTTGCATGTTTTAAAAAGAATTTAAAGTGTTTTGAGTTGGGAAGATTTGAGTTGGACAATGAATCCACTATATGGTTATATTGCTACCCTCTCCAGCAACATGCAATGTCACTCATCACTTCCTCTGTTAAGAAACTGTCCTTCTACTATGCTTTTATGTTATTCCATTAACTTTCTAAACTCTTCTTCAATGTCTGTCCAGCCCGCACCATTCCAGCATGGTCTGTTCTTCTCTAGTATCTCTTTTCTCTTCCCACAATTTCAAATACAATCAATCTTTGAGGCTGTTTTTTTTTTTAATACTAAAGCTTTAGGCTTTGCCTCTCTTCTTAACTCCAGTTTTATATTTTCAACCAAGTGTTAGGCAAAATACCTCTAAGGCTTTAGTTCCTTTCTTCCTACAAAACAAGCTTTCTGAGGCAAAGGTTAGGGTCTTGGAATCACGTTGGATTTGTTCTGCCTCACTCATTAACCCCAGTTCCTTGTCAGTTCCAATCAAATATCTCCATAAAGTATGTGGAATTTTGGCTCAATAATTTTTAAAGGGTCTCCACTGTCTTGAAGAAAAAAACTCAAAACCTCACACTCAGTGATCTACTCAACCTTTCCCTAATCTATGACTTTCCAAACCTTATCCCCAGTTCACCCCTTGGCCTCCAGCCATATTCACTGTAATTGCCAAGTGCCTGTTGTCCCTCCTATTTGCCCTTCGTACTTTCATTTCATCATTGCTGGGCATGCTA
>RJWM01004541.1:90047-100535 GCA_004363535.1 Dasyprocta punctata | reverse complement strand
TAATGTAAGAAACCATTTTAAAGATAACGATGCGCAAATTGCAACCATTGTCAAGCTTCTATCTTCCGGTTTTGTAAACCTGCAATGTTGTGTATTTACTCTAGTTGTTTGCTTGTCTCTTTTGCTTGTTGTTTTTACTATATATGTCGTTTTTTTTTTGTTGTTGTTGTTGTAGTTTTTGTTTGTTTTGTTTTTCTTCGCTCAAATTAAATTAAAAAAAAATAAAAAAAAATAAAAATTCAGTATTTTTGTAGACTGAACAGTATAAAGTTGAGTAAAATATTAACCAGAAAACCAAGGATTATTTTTGATAAATTTAAAAAAATAATCACATTTTTATCACACTATCCTAGACGGGATGCTCACATGAAACAAACAAACAAAAAAAAACCTAAGTGAGGTTACTTAAATGGCTTCTGTACACCGCGGTCAGTAAAGATGAGCGCCATCAAGCCGCTCGCTGACCCCAGCTTCCCCCTGCTGCTCCAGCCCACCCAGGAGACACGCGTGCTGCTGACTTCCTCTGTCTCCTGTGGTAGCTGAGACAGCCATCAGCTCTCGTCCAGGCTGTTCTAGTAGACTCCAACCTGGACAAGACCTGTCTGCCCAGGAGACAACCAGCCTTTGTCCTGCTGCCAAAACAGTATTACGTTGGTCTGATCATTGTAATTCTTTAGATAAAACCCCACAATGGCTCTCTTTGTGGCTAGATAAAACTTCAAATTCTTTAGTTCCTCATATAAATCTTGTATCTGGCTTCTGATTACTTCTTAGGTTCTTGAGTACCTTATTCCACTAGCTATTGTAAATTACTTGCTGTCATACTACCCCACTCCTTTTTGCCTTCACAAAGATTTTTTTCCTTCAGTTTAAAATATCCTCCCCTCAGTCATTGGCTACTTAGCAAACACCTGCTCCTACCGTATTCTCAGTGAAACTTTCTGCCTTTCATTTAGACACATTCCTGTAAGCTCCTATTTACAGAACCTGTGTTACATGGTGTAGTATAGTAAGGTTAAATTCAGAGTCAAATTATCTTTGGAAAGTTCTTAGGAAAATACAGCCTCATTGTGAATTAAAATTTGATACACTCTGCATTCCTAAATCCATGCCCTTCCTCTGGGAGTTGGGCAGATCCTGATTTGGGGGAGTGGAGCTATAACACTAGGGACTGAACGCAGGACCTTCACACTGAGCTACAGCCCAATTCTTTATTTTGAGGCAGGGTTTTGCTAAATTGCTTGGGATGAGCTCAGACTTGTAGTCTTTCAGTCTTAGTCTCCCAGAGTGTTTGGATTACAAGGGTGAGCTACCATGCCTGGTTCCAGATCACAAATTTGTAAGTGAAGAAAGTATCAAAGAGGTTGTAAGTTAAAACTAGTAAGATTGCCCACATTATTCTTAGTATATTCCATAACCATCAGAGTGGCTTTCCCATTTTGTGTTTTTTTAAAAAAAAGTGGGTTATTATTACCTAAGGAAGCTAGTTTTCTCTAATTGTCTTGCGTCAAGTCCATTCTACCCCACCCTAATAATCCAGGGGAACGTTAAGATGATCAGCTCTTAGGAACAGACTTTCTTCCTCACAGAAGTCTCCTCTCTTCTCCTCCTACTCCTTAGGTCAAAGGAGGTGGCAGTTCATCTTTGAGACTTACTGATGTGTGGGAAAGAACACATCAATTTAAAAAAAATCTTTGGTTAGGTACAGGAGCATCTGTAATTTCAACTACTGAGTAGGCTGAGGTTAGAGAACTGTGACTTTAAGGTAAGCCTGGACAACTTATCTGTACAGATCTCAGGCAAGTGTCAGAAACAAAAACATCTAAACAGCTCTCCTTTTTAGAGGGAAGGAGAGGGGTTGCCTGCTGGCTGCAAGAGTGGCTTCGGCTCAGAATGGTTCATTCGACTGCACACGACACACTTGGATCCACGATGCTGCCTAGGAACAGATCCTCAATCCTAGGACTGCTGGGAAGGGGTCTGAGAGAGAGACTACATTGTCAGCCTCCTTAGCTACGAGGTGTGATTAAGCTTACTCCGTTAACCAGTAAAGTGGTATCATAACATTCTTTCCAGCATATTACAGGAAATGAACCCTAATTACCTCCACAATAACTCAGTTGGCGGCCTCATTGTCTTTTAAGTAAACAGTACTAAGTCTTTTTTTTTTTTATCTCCACCACCATCTTGTGATCTTTTGGATCTTGTGTCATAAACACTAGAAGTAAAAGGCATGTGGTAAGGGGTAAATTAACACATAATATTAGAAGTAGAAGGATGGCCAGCAGTAAACATGGGCATAACTTACAAATTCTAAGTGTGATTATCTTTTATTAGAGAACTCTTAAGGGTTTTCTCCCTTCTGGTAATGTCTGCCAAAAACTTTTCCTTTCCCTATATGGACAGGTCATATCCATCAAGATGAGGGGTCTACATCCTTAATCCTGTGGGCTGTCCTTTAACCAGCAGAATGCAGCTGAAATGTCACTGTGATGGTTCTAGGCATAGCTCTTAAGGACTCCTGGCAGCTCTCACTGTTCTTGTCTTAGAATACAGCCACCATCTAAAGATCTTGTGCTAACCTACTGAATAATGAGATGCGGGAAGTGTAGAGAAGACAACTGGCAATAAGCCATCAGTCACTTGTCACTTGTCAAGTGACAGAGGCCACCATGAGCACCTATGGCAGTAATCCCAGCCAACAACATGCGAGCCGAAAGCACTGCCTGGCTACCCTAGACAAATATCAAAAATAACCTCTCTGATGACTTAAACTACTATGTTTGGGCTGGTCAGTTATACAGCAAAAGATAACTAGTATCAAAGTTCTTCTAAAACCTTAGATTTAAAACCCAAATTGTAGCTGGACATGGTGGCACACATCTATAGCCCCAGCAATCTAGGAGGCTGAGGCCCAGAGATCACAAATTGGAGCTTAGCCTGAGCAACTTAGTGAGTTGTCTCAAATAAAAAACTTACAAATGCTGTGGACTATAGTGAAGACATTGGGTTCAAACCCTAATACCGAAATAAATAAGCGAATAAACTGTAACTGCATAACTGCCAGGAATAAACTGACAAATCACTTTGATCTCTAAAATGAACATATTCATAATTTTCAAACCAAAGGTTTTGAATACCATGTGACAAAAGATTTCTTATCTGAATATCTAAAAAATTCCTATAAATGAAAAAAGCCCAATAATCCATTTTTTAAAACTAAATTTAAAAATCTACAGAAGCAAACCAGTATGACATATACAAATAGCCAATAAGCAAATGAAAGGCTGTTCAACATCATTAATCATAAGGTAAAATATAAATTAAAACCAGAGTGAGGTATCACTTCATACCCAGTGAATTATCACAACTAAATGGTTCTATGAATAACATGTACTGGTGAGAATGTGGGCCGAATGACACTTACACACTGTTAGTAGGGAGCAAAAAGTGGTAAAAACACCAGAAATTGCTGGGCTGCTTAGAAAGCTAACATGTACCTGTGTATGGGGCAAATGAATAAAATATTAATTAAGCCCTGTTAGTATAACAAGTTAATGAGGTAGTTTAATAACCTTGACAGTCATATACTTCTAAAAACAAAACAATTCCTCATAAGAGAGTCTAGCTTGGGCTGGGGATTTGCTCAGTGGCATAAGCACCTGTCTGGCAAGCACGAGGTTGTGAGTTCGATCCCTGGTACCAAAAAAAGAAAAAAAGAAAAGAAAAAAAGAAACTAGCCTTTTTGTTTGTTTTTATGTGTAGGAAGAACTGAAACAAATTTTAAGAGTGTTTGTCTTTTTACCCTAAACAAGAATCATTCAAGTGAAACAAACTTAGCTACAGAAATGCAGTTAAGTAAGGGGAAAGCCCCACAACTGAGGAAGCAAAGACTGGGGGAAGCGGAGGGTACAGTCTACAGGTAACACATGCAAAATGCTGCAAGGTGAACCTGCTCAGGATAGCCTCCCCAAAAGGCAAACACAACAACCCACTGCAGGAGGATGTTTCCCCCTAAACGTCTGAGAACGTTTCAATGTAAAGCTTCAGATTAAAAAGAGAAAAGAAAAAAATAACCAAAAAACATACACAATCCCAAGAACCACCCAGCTATAACTGCTGCATCAATCATAAGCATTTCTTTTTGTTTTATAAAAAGATTAACAAAAATACTCAATTATTTTCTATTTGTTTTTTGTTTTGTCTTTTTGAGACAGGGTCTTGCTATGTACTTCAGGGTGGCCTTGACCTCACTCTGTAGCCCAGGATGGTCTTGAGCTTGCAATGATCCTCCTGCTTCATCCTCCAGAGTGCTGGGATTACAGGCATGAGCCACCACGTCTGGCTCCTCATCTTATATTTGCTAGGGTAACAGAATTCACAAATTTCCTAGAAAACTAACCAGAACTTGCCCTACAATTTCCACTCTGTTGGGAGGATTAGCCAGACTAGACAGCTCAGGACACTGGGGCTGCTGGGGGAGAACGGGAAGCCCAGCCCAGGTGAAATCAGAAAACGCAGAGCAGGGTGCATGCGGAGGGCTCAGGAGCGGCTCCCTGTGACTGGTGACTGTGCAGCAAAGGGCAACACAGGTGGTCAAAGAGGTCTCACTCCTCCTCCACATACAAAACCGGAGTTTACAAAGACTCCAGCAGTCTGGTGCCAAGCTAAAGTGAACACTTCAACATTTACTCACAGGCTCTGCTTTGTCTCTCAACAGTCAAAGGTGCCCAAGGTAAATATGTCTGCTTATATTACTATATATGCCTAAAAAAGGAAAGCAAAAAGTGGGTCTTTTAAAATCAGGAAGCAGAGGAGAGGCTGAAAATCATCAAATTAGTCCTTCTAGCTCCAAATGAAATGAAAATTAAGAACAAAACTTCCTGTGCTTGCAATTTGTTTGCAACCAGAAGCATGCAATGAATTCTGCAACCAGAATTGTGGAAAGAATTAGTTCATGAGCCATGTAGCAAACAAGCCAAAATCAAACATGGCTCTCCCTCCTCTACCCCTGCCTCCACCCCACACACCAACAACAAATGAGAAACTCAGCTAGAGCCCACATGCCACGTTCTCCTGGGAGTTGCACTGCCTTCCTCCAGTGGGACACAGCCCTGGGGTGCTGTCCACTCTAGTAGGGTCCTGCACAGCTAAAGGCGGGGGGGGGGGGGTGCGTCAAAGCTTTCTTGAGGCTCCTCTGTTCAGTTCCTCATCAACCATCTCTCCAGTACCCCTCTCTCTCCCCTGGAGAGGGGCTCCCATCAAGAGCAGCTCCTCCTCAGGTGTGGGCTGTAAACTCTTCTTGGTTCTCTGTTCCATCCCTTACGTATCCTTTTTCTTTCTTTTCTTTTTTTTGGTACCCGAAATCAAACTCATGACCTCACACTTACCAGACAGGCACTGTGCCACTGAGCTATATCCCGGGCCCTCTGTTCCATTCTCATCACGTTCAACCTCCCCCGACTTGGAATTGTCATGGGTCCATCTGGGGCTGGTACTGGATTTCCAGAACATGAACTGGCCCTGACCCGGGTGGAAGGAAAGCCCCTTGGCTCGGGCCAGCTCACCTACCTATGCCTGCATTCACCTTCACGATCCTCATCAAGTAAAACTTCTTACTTTGGGTCATATACTCTGGATCTATTCCTCTTGCTGGTCTCTTGAAAACCACTTTTACTGTTACCAGAATAGTTGCCGCTGCCCCAGCCTCTCCCTTTGGCTCCAAAGTGCAAGGTTCCCTGAGCTCTGCCACTTCTTTTTTTACCTGGACCCCTGAAGTCTTTGGTCCCTAGTCTTGATTTGTCAAAGCCGGTGGTGCACTCTTCTCCTTTGTCTCTTCAGGATGTTTTGCCACTTTATAGGAGTGAGATGATTGGGAGGATAATGACGGGGAAGGAAAAGGGAAAGGAGGAGAAGGGTGGGGGCGCAACGACGTAGACTGGTCTTCTGCTCTCTAACGCTGCTTCTGCTTCTTTGATCCTTTATGAGTTTTCTCTTTTCTCAGCTGACCTTTCCCGTGAATGGCCTGAGTCTCGGGAATCCGCTGATTCTCTTGACTTACCTCATGAAAGATGTCTCTCCTTATGTTTCTTAAGATGCTCATATCAAGGCGGAGGTCAGCAGAACCCCTTTTATTTCCCCTCAGCCTTACAGCCATGCTCTGGAAAACCTTGCGTTTCATCAGAAGCCAGACCACGTTTTCTGAATGTACTAGGGAAATGTCTGTCTTTGGGTTTCTCTTGCTTTTAGCTGCCTCCTGTCCAGCTCCTCAGGTATTCAGTGAAGTACTCATGCAACGTTATTCCAGGGAACCTGAAGCGATGCTCTTCAACATGACAAACAACAGTCACTATATGCCGGGCAAACAATTTTTTTTTTTTTTTGTCTTTTTGAGACAGGTTCTCATATTATGCAGTTCAAGTTAGCCTTAAGCTCCCTTTGTAGCTCAGACTGGTCTCAAACTTGCAAGGATCCTCCTACCTCAGCCTCCCAAGTGTTGGGGTTACAGGAATGCACCACCACGCATAGCTTAGGCAAACAATTCTAAAGGGCTATGCTGAGTCTGAGCTGACTGTATATGCTGGAAAATGGCACAAAACTCCTGTTCCTTTGTGTTGCTATGGACTGGATCCTGACAAAGCTTGAATTCCTGAGCCAATCAGCCACTGGGTTGTGCGAAGTCCTGCCGCAAGAGCTCATCTGCACACTGACCTGACTCTCCTTTGGCTCCCAGCTTTTCACAGCTCTCAGGTCCTCCTGTGGGAAGTGATGAGCTTTGCTCTTGGTTTTCTTTTTTTTTTTTTTCTTTTCTTTTGCGGCACCGGGGATTGAACTCACAACCTCACACCTGCCAGGGCAGGTGCTTAAGCCACTGAGCCAAACTCCCAGTCCTGGTTTTTTGAGGCAGGGTCGCACTATGTAGCTCAGAACAGCCTTGTGCTTGCGTTGTAGCCCATACCGGCCTCGAACTCACAATGCTCCTCCTACCTCAGCCTCCCGAGTGCAGGCATGTGCCACCACGCCTGGCTGCTCTTGGTTTTCTCTCGTACAAACCCTGATGCCTGCTTTTGCTCCTCTTGGTCCTCCTTGCTCTTCCCTTCTGGATCTCCTCCTCCAGCAATGATAGCTCCTATGCTTACCTTCCCATATTCACCAGGCCCTCCCACTTGCCTCACTTCTTTTCCTTCTGGCTTTGCTTGCACCAGCTATGACTTTAGACACAAATTGGTTCATCATCAAACTCGGATCCCTGCCTTCCCTTAGGTTTGTCCTTATCTAGACCATGTGTCTCTTCTTTGTGGAAGCCTGCCATCTTTTCTCAGTCGTCATGGAGCTTATACCTTTTGGGTGACCCTCTGCCCCTAAAAAGCTTCTCAGTATCAGTCTTGGGAGCAAATAACTACGACTTTACTTTTGTACCTGCGTCAGAGAAGGTCCCTTTCCCCTTCATTTCCTCTTTATTGGAATTTGTCAGTGTCTGCTCCTTATCTGTCCCATTCTGTCTTCTGCTCTCCGAGACGCCTCTCTGTATGAGCTATTCCTCCTGAAGCAGCACTCTCCTCCTTCTGAGATAGACCATAAGCAGAGCCAGGGGGAGGTGGACTCTTACCCACAGGGCTCTTCTGGACAGACTCAAGGACCCAGAGCCATGGTCACACTGACTTTGGTGTATCCCATGATACAGAACAGTGCTGTAGGTGGCAGCATCTGGCGATGGCTCTGAGTTCTCCAGCACTTCTGCATCTTGAGAGGGGTCTCCAGAGAATGCCTGCTCCTTGGCCTCTTCTCCCTGGCCACCCTGGCAGTTTGAGATGGCCAGCTATCCTTGGACGAGGACTTTTTCTTTTTCTTTTTTTTTTTTTTTGCAGCACCGGGGATTGAATTTACAACCTTGCACCTGCCAGGGCAGGCGCTTAAGCCAGTGAGCCAAACTCCCAGCCCTGACTTTTTCTTTTTTGTAGATTTTTACTTAGAAGATTCAACTTGGCTGTGGTTGGAGGAAGAACAAAAGGATGAGAAGTGCCTGGACCTGTCAAAAGACGACTTAGCAGAGTTTCTAGAGTGGCTCCTGGACCTTGGTGAAGGAGATCTCTTTGGGGACCAGGACTCATACTGATCCTGAAAAGGACTATTTACCTGCCAACAGTTGTGCTAGTTGGAGTGGTAATTTCCACAGCATCCATGGTTACACCAGTCCCATGGGAAATAATAGGGCCTCCAGTAGCCTGTTGCAACCTCAGAAATCTTGATTCTAACACACTCTGGGGTGATACTTTTTTCTGTCAGGAGCTAGAGAGTAAGATCTGGAATAAGACCTAGAACTCCACCTGCACTTCCTTGACTGAGAGACTGGATTCAAGATCACAACTTTGAAAATGAGGAGCAAGGTCGAGACTTGGATTTGTTTGTTTTTGACATCTTTGAAGACCGGTTCATTTTTCAGTTACACCTTGCACAGGTTAATGGTGTTGATTCACTTGGTTTTAATGGTGCCCTCAAACTCTTGGGTTCAAGTGGTCCTCCTGCCTCAGCTCTCAAGGAACTTGTCAGAACAGTGTTCAACTTGCACTGGACCCAGATACTGCCTCTGAAGAACACTGGCAGTGCCACCGGCTCCTCCACTTCACAAAATCAGAATGGAATTCTGGGCCCACTGCGGCAGTGACAACTGCAACCTCGACACGGCACAACCAGCCTGAACCTCACCCCGCCTGACAGCCAATAACTGGTTTTTTAAGGACTCAGCTTTTTCTGCCTTTTAAAACAAATAATTATTGAAGGGCTTATATAAACAAGACATTCTGCTAAGTGCTGTGAAAGATACGAGGCAGTAAAGATTCAGCTTTCTGTAGTACTACTCTCTCACAGAATTCATTCGCATAACAGAACCATTATCTATGCGGAGGTGTAATGACTTCTGCGCTCAGCAAATTCAAGAACATGTGATCTGATGGCAGTTTAATTCATACAGTTTGTATAACTAAAGAATAAAATAGACAACAGGGATTTATCAGAACATATTTCATTTATTTATTTAAAGAAACTTCACCATTCCATTCTCCATTTTCAAATTCAATAATTTACATTTTTCCCATTAAGTACCTGCTGTCTGCCAAGCATTAATACAGAGTACTGGAGATGACAGCAGTGAATACAACAGTCTCTGTCTCACAGAATTAACAATTTAGGGAAATGAACAGTTATGCAATGTGAATGTGCACCTTAAAATCTGTCACCACGGTTCAACACAATGCACATGCAGTGGGACAATTCTGAATGCAACACACAGCAAAGGTACCTTGGAGTCACGTGGGCATCCGCAGGGTTCGACAGCCTCATCACGTCACTGCGCTGCACTGAGCTTACCGTCAAGTGAAATATATATGTGAATCTAACACAAAGGGAATCTACTACAAAGACTGAAGTTCCATGAGGAGGATAAGTATAAGTAACCAATTAAACTAGTGAAATAAATGTCATAAAAGCAGCATGTGATAGTTCCTGCAAAATGGCCAACCAGATAATACCGCCGTAGGGAGACTCCCTGGAATATACCATCCAAATGCTGGAATATAAAATAATATAATAACAGAAAGACGGAAAGGGGAGGCAGATGGGTCCTCTGGACCTAAGAGGAGTTTAGGACAAGAACTGTAGCCCACGGAAAGAGTAAAAAAAGAAGAAGTAAACAAACAAAGGTGGCGGTGCCTCTGACCGGAGCCGAATCCAATTAGCTGCAGACTCAAACTGGGAAGGTGTGATTAAAGTGCTTGCAATGCACGATTGAAGGAAACTAAAGATAGTCTTTCATATCTGGAAGAAAAAATGGCAGCCTGGGAGAGAAAGAGGAAAGACTTGCTAAAAATAATAAGAAATCTTGAAGTGGCAGTGCAACGGCTGCAAGACAACCCAAGGAAATATCATTTACGAATAAAAGGTGTGAGTGAAAAAGCAGGGGTCAATACAAATCAAATTAAAAGCCTATTTACAGATAATTACAGAAAATTTTCCAAGCATGGGAACAGGAAGAGACTTTCAGATAACTGAAGCATATAGAACTCCAGCTAAACTTGACCAAAATAGGCCTACACCCAGACATATAATAATCAAGATCCCAGAAATTCAACACAAAAACAAAATATTAAAAGCTATTAGAGAAAAGAGACAGATTACCTACAAAGGAAGGCCCATCAGAATCACGACAGACTTCTCAACACAAATCATCAGGTCAAGAAGAGCTTGGAGTGAAATATTTCAAGCCCTAAAGGAAAATAACTTCCAACCCAGATTGAGGTACCCTGCAAAATTATCTTTTAAAATCAACGGAGAAACAAGATACTTCCACGACAAAGAACAACTAAAAGAATTTATGACAACCAAGCCAACCCTACAAAGAATACTGAAGGACATTCTAGAGAGAGATAAAGAAGTCCACTGCTCCAGAAACAGCGACAGAGAGATACCACCAAGCAGGGCAGACAAATGAAT